>JBBPBX010046159.1:0-26699 GCA_038048925.1 Garcialebias charrua | reverse complement strand
TATATATATATATTTGTTATATATCTATATTCTCACAATCACAAGTATGGGCACTTTAAGGTTTGTCACATGGAATATTAATGGAGCCGGTAGCCAACCTAAAAAATATAGGATTTTTAACCAGATTAAAAGATTAAAGGCAGATGTTGTATTACTCCAAGAAATTCATAAATTGGCCTCAACTGTGGATGAGCTAAAATCTTCAGAGTTTCCTAATGTATTCTCAGCCTGTTATAATTCAAGACAAAGAGGGGTGGCAATTTTAATACATAAAAATGTTAACTTCACAGTATTAGATCAGGTTATTGACCCGCACGGTAGATATATAATATTAAAGTTATCAATATTTAGACAAAATTATTGTATTGTTAGCATATATGGACCGAATGTAGACGACGCTGCTTTTTTTCATGATTTTTTTTCCACCCTATCAAATCACATGGATTCCTCACTGGTGATGGGAGGTGATCTCAACTTTGGTTTAGATGACAAATTAGACAGACTGAATGCAGCGGGAACTCAACGCAGTTGGCAATCTATAAATATAGTTAAACAGTATATGAATGATTATGGACTCTGCGATGCATGGCGTTGTTTTCACCCTGATAGCAAAGAATATTCTTTCTTTTCACATGTGCATCACTCATATTCTCGTCTAGATTATTTCATAGTAAGCAATTCATTGATGACAAACATTTCAGACACTAAGATACACCCTATTGCTGTCAGCGATCATGCACCAGTTACTGTAAATTTAGATTTAAAAAAACAACAACAAAAAATATAAATTGGAGATTAAATACATCACTACTACAAGAAGAAGAATTTTTGCAATATTTTAAAAAAGAATGGGCATCGTATCTAGAGTTTAATGACTTGCCAGGAACTTCAGCATGTACACTTTGGGAGGCTGGGAAAACAGTCATGAGAGGTAAAATAATATCCTATTCAACAAATAAAAAGAAAAAAGAAAATAAACGTATTGATGAATTAGAGAAATCCATTAAATTGTTAGAAGGTCTACAAGGAGAGGAAACACAGCAAAAGCTACGCAAATTAAAATTAGAACTAAATGAATATATTGATAAGAAAAATAAATTCTTGATACAAAGACTTAGATTAGATAATTTTGAATACGGTAATAAATCAGGGAACTTTTTAGCTAATCAACTCAAATTAAACAAAGAAAAAACATCTATATATGGTATTAAAGATAAAAATGGAAATATAATTCATGATGAGGGAAAAATAAACAATGTTTTTAAAGATTTCTATAAAACTCTATACACTCCACAAATAAATCCATCTAATGAGGATATTAATGAATTCTTGGAGAAAGTAACACTTCCAAAACTAGATATTAGTCAGTCATCAAAACTAGACTCACCATTAACATCAGATGAGCTCCATGAAGCAATTAAAAGCATGCCTAATAAGAAATCTCCAGGTCCTGATGGCTATCCAGTGGAATTCTATAAAGAATTCTGGGATATACTGGAACCGATATTCTATAGAGTGCTACTTGAGTCAGAAGGAAATGGCAGGCTACCAACACATATGAATTCAGCCAACATTAGTCTCTTATTAAAATCAGGCAAAGACCCAGTATTACCTACCAGTTATCGTCCAATCTCTCTTATTAATGTTGATGTTAAAATAATTTGTAAAGTCTTATCAAAAAGACTAGAGAAGATAACTCCTGTTATTATACATCCAGACCAAACCGGATTCATAAAAGGAAGACACTCGAACACAAACACTCGCAGATTATATAATGTAATAGAGTATTCGTATTTTAAAAATATTGAAACAGCTATTTTTTCTTTAGATGCTGAAAAAGCATTCGATAGAGTAAATTGGAATTTCTTATTTGCTACCTTAAATAAATTTGGTTTTGGGAATTACTTCATTAACTGGTTAAAAATATTATATAGTTCACCAACAGCGTGCGTCAGGACAAATAATCAATTATCTTCAAGCTTCTGTTTACAGAGGGGCACCAGGCAAGGTTGCCCACTTTCACCAGCATTATTTGCTATTTTTATTGAACCTTTAGCAGCAGCAATAAGGCAAAGTGCTGATATTAAAGGCATAAAGGGTAGAAACATAGAACATAAAATTAGTCTTTATGCTGACGATGTTTTGCTTTTTCTTGAGAACTCAGGAAACTCAATATCTAATGTTATAAAGTTAATAAACTCATTTTCAAAAGTTTCTGATTATTCTATAAACTGGACAAAATCTACAGTTCTTCCAATAAATTGCGTGTTTAATAATTCTCTTAATGAAAGACTACAATCAGGTAACATTAAATATTTAGGTGTTAATATCTCTCCTAAATTGGAGGATTTAATAAAATTAAATCATATCCCACTATTAAAGAAAATTGAAGACGATCTTACTAGATGGAGATCTCTACCCATATCACTTATGGGAAGAGTTGCCTCAGTAAAAATGATGGTGCTGCCGAGAATAAATTATTTATTCTCAATGATTCCAAATAAACCTTCAACTGAATGGTTTAAGTCCCTGGACTCTTCTATATCTAAATTCCTTTGGAAAAATAAAACTCCACGTATTAGTTTAAAAACATTACAGAAATCTAAAGATACCGGAGGATTAGAACTTCCAAACTTTTATTACTACTATTTAGCCAACAGGTTACAATATATATCAAAGTGGTTAAAACCGAATGCACTAGATGAAACTTGGATAGATATAGAACAAACTTTATGTAATAATATTAGGATTTCAGATCTACCATTTATCAGTACAGATTTAAAAAGACATGTCTGCTTTAAGAGCATCAATATTAGCTCATCTCTGACAGCATGGTGGGAGTATCTGAAAATGACAAAGTCTTCACTACTCCCATGTAGACATACACCTCTCTGGAACAATCCTGACATTCAACAAGAAAATAATATGTTAAATTTCCCAGGTTGGAGAATGAAAGGTATTGAATGTCTGGAACACATATTTGAGGGTATAGACTTTATTCCATTTAATAAATTAATAATACAATATGACATTGATAATAAATATTTCCTACAATACCAACAAATTAAGTCAATTGTAAAAAAGAAATTTAAGCTTAATAAAACATTGTTGGAAACACCAACATGTGTGTTAGAGTTTATTAATTTTCAACCACCCAAATTATTATCTAAAATATACAAAAAATTGTCTAGAATCGATGACTCGATAACGGCGGGTTGACTGTGGTTCGCAGGGGTCGTGGCGGCCCTTATGGGTGTGGGCTGTTGGTTCTTTTTTTTTTTTTTTCCATTTATAGATGGCCTCCCTTCACACCTTTTAGCCATCCTCTCACTCCAATATATATATATATATATATATATATATTTTTTTTTTAAGAGAGAAAGAAAGAAAAGAGAAAGTAAGACAACAAATCAACAATTATCAACCAAAAGAGCACAAGGCAAACACACCCAACCTCCGTCCACAATCCTGCAAAGCACATGACAGAACACAACAATGGAACATACATGCATAAAGACTAATAATATTCATGAGCTTGCAGTAGAATTCTATAAATACACATACCCATACCTACAAATATATATATAGTATACATACATATACTTTTATATTCATTCATATACCCATCTACATATCTGCATATATCTATATATACATCCCTGCATCCATTTGTGTGTGGTTGTGAGCATGCATAAGTGAATAAGGTTCCTCCAATAGAACATTTAGTAGCGACTGTGAAGCATCAGAGATCCGTCCCCCCAAAGCCCGAGGCAGACGAAGGGGCGATCAAAGCCCAAGACCCCAGGAAGGACCCCGAGCCCAGAGTCCCCAGGACCACCCGAACAGGACGAGCCACTAGCCCACTCCCCAGATCCTACCAAGGGGAAGAACCGGACGAACCCCACCAGCGACCACATACAATGACCCCCCGGGGTCGCCCGCGACAAATTCACAGGCCCCCGCCGGAGCCCGCTGCACCGACGTAGCCCCAGGGCCGGTCACCGAGGCCCGGGCACCGGGGACGCCCACCCCTCAGGCCCAGACCCGACCGGACCAGAGGGCACGAGCCCCACCAGGCAGCCACCAGGCCGAGCCGACAAACGCCCAAGCGCCCAACCCCAGATAGTGAGGGCCCCAAGCACGCCCGCAGGCAAAGGAACACCCACCAGGGGGGCCACGTGGCAGGAGCGCGACACTAAGTAGCCTCAGAAGTATCAGAGAGGGGGCAGTCCAAGACCCAGCCTGACACTTAAACATTCATACACAGACACACTCATTCAGACCCACCCTCATCCTCACCCTCAGTCACAGAAAGACAAACAATAACGACACGTTCCATTCATAATCCCGATGCACACTCTATACCCCCTAGGTCCAAGACATGTACCTGCTCCCTACATGGGGCAGCCCACAACCAAACCCAGGAGGTAGGCCCATTCATTCTGGGGTGGAGAGTAGCAGACATCCAAGATCCGGCCCACCCCGCGCCCTGCCGACAGGACAGGACACCCGAGTCCAAGCAGCCCCAGGGGGAGCGCACTGCCAGCCCCGCCCACGGCGAACCCGCAGGCCCCGAACCCCCCCACACCCCAGCACAACCCCTGACAGCCCACCCCCAGAATGTCCGCCAGGCAACCAGGGGGGTAAGAGAAAAATAAATAAATAATATATATATATAAATAAATACATAAATAAATAAAATTGAAATTAACAAATCAAGACCCCGACACACACACCCCCGTCCCCAAATGTACTGTTGGTGAGTGTTGTTCTAAAGTGTAATTAAAAGGGAAAGAGAAGGAGCAAAGGCTGGCATTGTACCAGTTTCCCCTCCACTCCAACTCTAACCCAGGCCCTTATTGTCTAAATGCATAATGTTGAGTGAGCATAGGCATGGGGGCGAGAGTGATGTCATCCCGCCACCCATAACCATAGTGCTCACTCCATTCCCTATATGTGACTTTTATGAGGATGTTTATGAATGAATGTCTAAAGTGTATATAAAATTGAGTCCCAGGTGTTCTGAACAACAGAGATGTAGAACCATTGCAGCACACCCGAGACTCAAATTCCCTACATGTATTAATTTAAGATGAAGAGGGCGGAGGTGCGTGGTGAGGGATGGGGAGAAAATATCTGCAGGAACAATGCTCCCACAGCGAGTCAGCTCCCCCGCTGACCCTGCGTACCCCCCCAGTTCGCCAAGGTCCACCCAAGGAGCGAGGTAAAGGAAACACCTCTCCGACCGCCAGGCCATTGAGCCAAGACCAGAGAGGGACACGGCCCCGAGGGCCGCCAAAGCAGAACCAACAGCCCACACCCACCAGGGCCGCCACGACCCCTGCGAACCGCAGTCAGCCCGCCGTCCAAGAAGACACAAAATCCCACAAGGACGACACTACCAAGAGCGCCCGCCCAACCGCCGACAGAGCCAGGAAGCACTGAGAACAGGCCCCAACCAGGGCCCGCTCACCGGCCAAGCATAGTCCAAGACCATCATCAAGGACATCCACTTAGTCCCCACCCCAGAAGAAATACTACACCCACCCTTCATATTAATAACTTTCAGAACACATAACACATTAGACACCCAGGCTGGGTTTGCCCGCCCCCTCCCATTGGCCACCAGTCACGCCCCCAGACACCCAACCCCCCAGCACATGAACCCCCAACCCACCAGCGAGCCGAGGGCCCCCGGCCAGAGCCGGGCACCAGAGCGCCAGCCAGCCCATAGCCCGGCGACCCGCCCGCCAGAGCCCAAGACCCCCGATCCCCACCAGGCCCAAGCCCGGGGACGACACGCCCCCAGAGTCCCAAGCCCCCGGCACCCGCCCCGAAACCACCCCAGCACAGCCGGGTCACCGACCGGCGACCCATGACCGCCGCCACCGACCACCCGAGGGCCCGCATGCCGCCCCTAGCAGACATCCCCCAGAACCCCCCCGGTCCTCCCCAGGTCGAAGACAGGGTCCTCCCCGCCCAAGCAGCCCCAACCCCCCGGCGCCCCAAACCCCAACCTCCCCCACACCAGCCCCAATGCCCCACAAGGCCAGATCCCAGACCCCCCACCCTCACTACGTAACGGAGCCGATCAAAGAATGCCAAATAGATTGATCCGATGTGTCGGCAGATGCTGTTTCAAGACTAATATGATCTAACAGAAGATTTTTATACTGATTAATGCTAAGATTATTTTTATTTTTCCAATTTACGAGTATGGTTTTCTTTGCGATGCATAAGGCAGTGAAAAGCATATAGTATGTATTTTTTTCTAGTATACAGTATTTTCTGGTGTATAGGTCGCACCTGTGTATAGGTCGCATTGTCCAATTATCACCAATAGATTGGAAAAATCCCTAGATAGGTCGCACCGGTGTATAGGTCGCACCTACGTTTAGCTCTGCTGCAAATGTCTGCCACAGGAGCGCACAGCAAGGCTTTTAAGAAGATTAACACTTAAAAACAATTATTTGTTTGATAAAAATTATAGCAAATATATGTCTGAGCTGAACTTTTCCTTAATAAATGAATGTAATTGTGAAATGAGCTGGATTTAAAAATTTGTTTTGCCGAAAGTGATAACAAGCCATGTATAGGTCGTACCGGTGTATAGGTCGCAGGCCATGGAAAAAACATAAAAAGGTGCGACTTATACACCGGAAAATACGGTAACATCTTCAAAGATACCCAATAAGCAAACAGATGGAGTGAGTGGGATATTAAATTTCAAACATTTAGACAAGTCTTCACATACCTGTACCCAGAACCTCTGAAAGGGTGGACAGAACCAGAGTGCGTGAATATAGTCATCAGGTATATTGCCTTTGCACTGTGAGCAGTTGTTAGATGGTGTAAAGCCGATCTTAAACATTCGCTGACCTGTATAATGTACTCTATAGAGAACCTTATATTGTATTACCTGATATTCGCAACACAGACTCATTGCCACATTTCAAAGTCAAACTCAAAACTCACCTGTTTAAAGTAGCCTATGCATGATAACAATTGCATTGTCTTATTTTTTTATTTTATTTTTTAAATTCATTTTACTTGTTTTTTCTATGTTTTTAATGTGTCTGGTTTATTTTTATTTTATTTTTTATGATTGACAATGTAAGGTGACCTTGAGTGCCAAGAAAGGCGCCTACAAATAAAATGTATTATTATTATTATTATTATTAATTGTAAATTGGAGATTCTAGTCAATTTAAAAGTATTTGAACATACTTGAGACCAAATTTTTTGTTCAAAGTTGATTGATAAATCTGACTCCCATTTTTCAACAGGTAGTGCTATCGAGTCATCGATTCTAGACAATTTTTTGTATATTTTAGATAATAATTTGGGTGGTTGAAAATTAATAAACTCTAACACACATGTTGGTGTTTCCAACAATGTTTTATTAAGCTTAAATTTCTTTTTTACAATTGACTTAATTTGTTGGTATTGTAGGAAATATTTATTATCAATGTCATATTGTATTATTAATTTATTAAATGGAATAAAGTCTATGCCCTCAAATATGTGTTCCAGACAATCAATTCCTTTCATTCTCCAACCTGGGAAATTTAACATATTATTTTCTTGTTGAATGTCAGGATTGTTCCAGAGAGGTGTATGTCTACATGGGAGAAGTGAAGACTTTGTCATTTTCAGATACTCCCACCATGCCATCAGAGATGAGCTAATATTGATGCTCTTAAAGCAGACATGTCTTTTTAAAACTGTACTGATAAATGGTAGATCTGAAATCCTAATATTATTACATAAAGTTTGTTCTATATCTATCCAAGTTTCATCTAGTGCATTCGGTTTTAACCACTTTGATATATATTTTAACCTGTTGGCTAAATAGTAGTAATAAAAGTTTGGAAGTTCTAATCCTCCGGTATCTTTAGATTTCTGTAATGTTTTTAAACTAATACGTGGAGTTTTATTTTTCCAAAGGAATTTAGATATAGAAGAGTCTAGTGACTTAAACCATTCAGTTGAAGGTTTATTTGGAATCATTGAGAATAAATAATTTATTCTCGGCAGCACCATCATTTTTACTGAGGCAACTCTTCCCATAAGTGATATGGGTAGAGATCTCCATCTAGTAAGATCGTCTTCAATTTTCTTTAATAGTGGGATATGATTCTCCACATCGAGAGGAGCCAGTTGAGGTGGCTCGGGCATCTGGTTAGGATGCCTCCTGGACGCCTCCCTGGTGAGGTGTTCCGGGCATGTCCCACCGGGAGGAGACCCAGAGGAAGACCCAGGACACGCTGGAGGGACTATGTTTCTCGGCTGGCCTGGGAACGCCTTGGGATTCCCCCAGAGGAGCTGCTCCAAGTGGCTGGGGAGAGGGAAGTCTGGGCCTCCCTACTTAGGCTACTACCCCCGCGACCCGACCCCGGATAAGCGGACGAAAATGGATGGATGGATGGAGTGGGATATGATTTAATTTTATTAAATCTTCCAATTTAGGAGAGATATTAACACCTAAATATTTAATGTTACCTGATTGTAGTTTTTCATTAAGAGAATTATTAAACACGCAATTTATTGGAAGAACTGTAGACTTTGTCCAGTTTATAGAATAATCAGAAACTTTTGAAAACGAGTTTATTAATTTGATAACATTAGATATTGAGTTTCCTGAGTTCTCAAGAAAAAGCAAAACATCGTCAGCATAAAGACTAATTTTATGTTCTATGTTTCTACCCTTTATGCCTTTAATATCAGCACTTTGCCTTATTGCTGCTGCTAAAGGTTCAATAAAAATAGCAAATAATGCTGGTGAAAGTGGGCAACCTTGCCTGGTTCCCCTCTGTAAACAGAAGCTTGAAGATAATTGATTATTTGTCCTGACGCACGCTGTTGGTGAACTATATAATATTTTTAACCAATTAATGAAGTAATTCCCAAATCCAAATTTATTTAAGGTAGCAAATAAGAAATTCCAATTAACTCTATCAAATGCTTTTTCAGCATCTAATGAAAAAATAGCTGTTTCAATATTTTTAAAATATGAATACTCTATTATATTATATAATCTGCGTGTATTTGAGTTTGAGTGTCTTCCTTTTATGAATCCGGTTTGGTCTGGATGTATAATAACAGGAGTTATCTTCTCTAGTCTTTTAGATAAGACTTTACAAATTATTTTAACATCAACATTAATAAGAGAGATTGGACGATAACTGGTAGGTAATACTGGGTCTTTGCCTGGTTTTAATAGGAGACTAATGTTGGCTGAATTCATATGTGTTGGTAACCGGTGCCACAGGGCGGTTGGATGGATGCAAATGCTGAGCACCTCGCTAAAACAGTACAACGTCCTTGTCTCGGCCCACCGAACAACCATTCAGCCCGATATACCAATAGGAAATGGCAGTCACATTTACCTTTAAGGTAGATGGAGACCGTCCCTGATCCAGTAATGCTTGCAGGAAGGTCAGTATGTCAGAGACTGAACATTGCACCAGATCCTGCCCTTTATCACGACACCAGGTCACAAAAGTCAACCACTTGTTAGCATAGATGGCCCGCGTGGATGGCGTCCATGCATTAACCATTGTATGTTTTACTGACCTAGTGTATCCTGAAAAAGTGGGTCCCGGCTCTGTAGGGACCAGATCCAGAGCTGTAGCTGGTCCGGTTCGGGGTGCAAAATCCAACCCTCCATCTGGGAAAGAAGATCCCTCCTGGAGAGGAGACACATCTGAGAGTCGGAGCTAAGCTCACGCAGTAGAGGAAACCAAGTCCTTGCTGGCGAGAAGTGGGCCACCAGCAGAACCTTGTGTCCCTCCTGATGAACCCACAGGAGAGTATGTAAAAGTAGGCTGAATGGCAGAAAGGCAAAAAGGAGGGTCCGGGGCCAGTCGTGTGCAAGTGCATTGTGGCCCTGAGGGCTTCCATTGTCCAAGGACAACCAAAGGGGACAGTGAAATGCGTCCCTTGAGGCAAATAGGTCCATGTCTGCTCTGCCATAGACCGTCCAGATTCTCTCCACCACCTCTTGGTGAAGTGTCCACTCTCCTGGGAACAGATTCTGACAGGATAGAAAATCTACTGGCAAGTTCTGTGGTCCCGGGATGTAAGCTGCTCTGAGGCTGGCCAAGTATGGAGCAGCCCAGGTCAGAAGTCGTTGAGTTTAGCACAACAGTTTCCTTGACCTGGTTCCCCCCCTGGTGGTTGATGTGAAAAACCACAATGGTGTTGTCTGACCTCACCAGCACATGCTTCCCCTGCAAGCCTGGAAGAAAGCTCCAAAGAGCCAGAAGCACAACCTGTAATTCCAGGACATTGATGTGTTCTATGCTCTGCCACTAGGACCATGTCCCTTGTGCCATGTGACCCCGCCAGGTGGCACCCCAGCCCATGGAGGATGCATCCATAAACACAACTTCCCGGTGGCACAGAGAGGAACTGAGCAGGACCCCCGTTGTCATAAACAACCTCACCCTCCATTGGGACAGAGATTGAAGACACTGAGGCCCCACCCGAAGTCTTCTGATATGATGAATGTTCCGTAAGGAGTCTAGAGTCAAGCTGTTCAACCACATCTGAAGGGGCCACAATAATAGCAACCCCAAGGGCACCACGGCAGATGCAGTTGTTAGCATCCCTGGAAGTCGAAGATATCGCACCAGAGGCAGTGCCATGCTGCGCCTGAATTCTGGGAGCATGTTCAATATACCGTTGACCCGCTGGAGTGACGGGCAAGCAGTCATTGAGATGGAATTCATGGCAATGCCCAGGAAGATGTTCTCCTGTGAGGGAGTCAGATTGCTTTTCTCCATGTTCACCTGCAAGCCCAAGTATCCCACATGATAGAGCACTAATCGAGTATCACGAACCGTCTGATCCCGTGTCGTGGCATGAATGAGCCAGTCATACAGATACGGAAGGATCATTAGGCCTCATGCCTGTAGAGGGGATAGGGCTGCTGCGACGTATCAGGTGAATACCCTGGGAGACAACGAAAGACAGAACGGGAGGACCTCGAATTGGAAGTGCCACCCTTGAAAGGCAAAACGAAGAAACCGCCAATGGGGCGGCGTGATTGGAACATGAAAAAAAGCATCCCTGAGATCTATGGAAGTGAACCAATCGCCCGGAGAAATCGCCTGCAACACTTTCTTGGTGGTCAGCATATGGAAAGGCATGACCTTCAAGTACACATTCAGGTCCCTGAGGTCCAGAACCGGACGTAGACCCCCGGACTTCTTTGGAACCAGAAAATACATGGAGAGGCACTATAGCTCCCTTGGTCAGCAAGGTGCAGATTTCATGGTTTAGTGCCTGCACTTTCACTGGGTCGCAGATCACAGTCATCCTGACCCAGCCAGGGACGGGTGGCCGGCGGCGGAATTGAAGACGATACCCTAGGGACAGGGTGGACAACATCCACAAGTCCGGGGTGTGGGCAGCCCAGAAGTCGAGTTGTCCCGGGGTAAAATAACCGACCGCCAGCCCTAAGGCATCATCTGCGGGGCCCTTGGCCCTTTGAAGGCCTGGGAGGATGCCGGCCAGATTGTGCGGCTCAAAAGGGGTGAGGTGGCCTGGCCCCAGCTGGGTCACAAGCGTGACTTCTCTGATCTGGAGCAGGTCTCTGGGCCGATCTCTGACCCTGCGTTGGATCCTGAGACTCAATGGAAGAAGGAGATGGGCGTGAGGACCTCCGTGAAGGACCTGCAACCATCCAAGTGCCAATTGGTTGGCGATCACATCTGTGAAGCCCTGCCAGCTGCTGCCTTGTTCGAGATGTCTAAGCTGTATGGTCCAAGGCGTCCAGTGCTGCAGAGCCAAAAAGTTCCCCTGGAACTACATACAAGGCCCAGAGGGTTCTCCTACAAGGCTCAGTAAGTGATGACTGCGCCAGCCAGACCTGGCGGTGAGCATGCAACAGCGTGGAGAGTGTACGTCCGATTTCCCTTGTCATGAGAGCAAAGGCCTGCAGAGATGCATCAATCAGGCCTTGCGTGGGGTGGTCCAGTGGAACAGATTCCAAAGAGGAAGACAGGGCCGGTATAAAATGAGAGAGTCCCCAATCCGACCCATGCTGGCCCCAGAATCAAAGGCCTTGCAGAGAAGGTCATCAGTAATATGGCACTGAGGCCATGGACAAAGGGCATTGGGCCGCAAAACCTTATCAGGTGGGATAATAAGAAGGCAATGTCCAGTTCCACTGTAGGCATCTGCCCCAAGCCAACCCTGGGTGCCTCCTGCATGGCTGCCAGGATCCTGCCATCCAATGACAGACATGAAAACGCCTTGGTGTCTGACCAGCAAGCATGTAGTTCCCATATATACTCCTCAGAGGGAGGAACCACAAAGGCAGCCTCTGTGCCTAAAGAATGTGCTATAAGCTATAGGCTGGGCCTGAGGAACACTAATCTGTAAACGGGCAAGAGCCTTTCGAATGGCGGCTGTCACAGACCCCTCCGTATCCTCCTGGGAGGCAATTGAGCCAGACCCAGAGGCCCAGGAGCCCAGCTCCGGAATGTCCTCACAGAAATGGGTGCCAGAGTCTGCCACCAAAATAGCATCGTCACCATGCTTCATCCCAGAAAACTGGAGTACTGACCAGAAAACATTTAACAGAAAACTGGAGTACTGACCAGAAAACATTTAACAGAAAACTGGAGTACTGACCAGAAAACATTTAACAGAAAACTGGAGTGCTGACCAGAAAACATTTGGCTCTTTCAGATTATCCAAACTCCAACATGTGGCCGTTTGAACAGATGTTCTGGCAAACTACCTGGCTGCTGCTCCTCCCTGTCACTCCTGTCTGCTGCTCAGTGAGGAGGCCCAGGTGGGACCAATTAGCAATCAAAGTAAGCAGGTATATCTGGAGGTGACAGATCTATCACTCTTGTTTGGACTGAGACTGCAGAACCAGCTCACCTGAAGGTAAATCTGTGCAAACAGCCTACTGCAACCTATGAAGGACAGCCGGTAAGCACAAAGCAGTGCATGGACTTTTTATTCTCCTCTTGATTGTAGTGTGGAGTAGAGTTATGTTTCATGTGGTTAAGTACTTTGTAAATATACTTGTGTGGTTAAGTATTTCCATCCATCCATCCATCCATTTTCTTCCGCTTATCCGGGGTCGGGTCGCGGGGGTAGCAGCCTAAGTAGGGAGGCCCAGACTTCCCTCTCCCCAGCCACTTGGAGCAGCTCCTCTGGGGGAATCCCAAGGCGTTCCCAGGCCAGCCGAGAAACATAGTCCCTCCAGCGTATCCTGGGTCTTCCTCTGGGTCTCCTCCCGGTGGGACATGCCCGGAACACCTCACCAGGGAGGCGTCCAGGAGGCATCCTAACCAGATGCCCGAGCCACCTCAACTGGCTCCTCTCGATGTGGAGAAGCAGCGGCTCTACTCCGAGTCCCTCCCGGATGACTGAGCTTCTCACCCTATCTCTAAGGGAGAGTCCAGCCACCCTGCGGAGAAAACTCATTTCAGCCGCTTGTATCCGAGATCTTGTTCTTTCGGTCATAACCCAAAGCTCATGACCATAGATGAGGGTGGGAACGTAGATCGATCGGTAAATTGAGAGCTTTGCCTTTTGACTCAGCTCTCTCTTCACCACGACAGACCGGTACAGCGCCCGCTTCACTGCGGACGCTGCACCTATCCGCCTATCGATCTCACGCTCCAGTTTTCCCTCATTCGTGAACAAGATCCCGAGATACTTAAACTCCTCCACAAGACCCCTTATGATGAGTAATATAAATGGAAACAATGTTCCCTCGCCCGGACGCGGGTCACCGGGGCCCCACTCTGGAGCCAGGCCCGGAGGAGGGGCACGTTGGCGAGCGCCTGGTGGCCGGGCTTTCACCCATGGAGCTCGGCCGGGCACAGCCCGAAGAGGAGACGTGGGTCCCCCTTCCCATAGGCTCACCACCTGTGGGAGGGGCCAAAGGGGTCGGGTGCATTGTGGAATGGGTGGTGGCCGAGGGCGGGGACCCTGGCGGTCTGATCCTCGGCTACAGAAGCTGGCCATTGGGACATGGAATGTCACCTCTCTGGTGGGGAAGGAGCCTGAGCTAGTGTGTGAGGTTGAGAGGTTCCGGCTAGAAATAGTCGGACTCACCTCAACGCATGGCTCTGGCTCTGGAACCAGTTTCCAGGTTAAGTATTTTGTAAATATATTTGTAAAAAGAAAAAAAAAGGAAAAGTAAAGGAAAAAAAATAAGAAGAAAATACACTTGGAGTTCAATGTATGATTTGGTAGAGATATGTTGAAAAAGCACTAGGGGATTTGTTTAGGGAAATATTTATCCAAACATGTATTTAATTCAGATTGATTATTTCTTTATGTAGTCATATATTTGTTTAGTCATGTGTAGAATTACGGCTAAAGTGCTTTAAATATGAGGAAAAAAATGAACAAACATTTTGGTAAATATGCTAATTATATAGTTGGAAAATTGCTGAAAAAATGTCACAATATGTTTATATTTGTTATTTTAAGCGAGTAATAGCAGTTTTTGTATTTTCTTTTGAGGTTTTTCAGCTGAACTGAAGCTAACTGAAGCTAACTGCAGATAACTAACTGCCTGCCCAAGAACCCTTAGACCTTCAATAAATGTGGATCAACAAATATCAAGGCTTCAATGAGTGAAATCCTGTTTTATAACTTCAATGTAGAGGCTATCCTTTTCAAGTGGGGAATGCACAAGATAAAAAACCCAAAGAACTTGACACTGAAAAACCGCAGTCTAAAGACTGGAGTGATACTAAAATTTGGTCAGCAAGCCCAGACGTGGCCACGGAGGACTAAATCAAGGTTGTTCTATTGCCTATACTGCTAAAATCAGAATGGCTGATTCAGTAATGCTGACAAGGTTGAAGACCACGAGAACAACAGTGAAGCGTCAATTTTCTCGTGTGGCCAATAATGTGCTACGAATGCACACCATGATGTCTGAGGAGGAGCTCAGGGACAGCTTTGTAAAGCTCACAGAAGAAGCTAGTAAAGTCCTTGAGGCCAATAATGACGTTGAGGAACAGTACATTGCTGAAAATTCAGACTCAGATGAGTTAAGTGAACAGCAAAAAGCTGACTTGGATAAAACCACCACAGAGTGTGAGAAAAAGATGGAAGAACTAAAAGATCTCATACAAAACACACTGTGGGAAAATTTTGGAGAGTATGAACTGACACAGGCAGTCACAACTGCAGAGTCACATGCTGATCATGTGGATGCTGTGGACCCAAGAAAAGACACAGTTGCGTACGAGTTCATAATAGAACATCTGCAAAAATTGGTGAAGACAGCAACGGCGGTGCATAAACATTGGAAATGCTGGGCTCCACGTGCAGAGCAACATCAGTTCCTGAGCCGGATCAGAGGCCTCGAAACTATATTGCCAAGACTGGAATTAAGAAGAGCAGAAGTACAAACCAAAGAAGGAACCAGCAGATTGAGTACTTCAACGATCTTCCCGGCCCCACCAGCCATTAGACTAAAGCCTGCTGCTCTCCCAAAGTTCACTGGCATTCGCAGAGTGTTTCATCAGTGGAAAAAAGATTGGGAAGCACTTCAGATGCAAGGAGAACCTACCGGATCCGAAGAGATTAAAAAATTTCATCTACTAGACAGTGTGGACGAAAAAATAGTACGAGACCATCGTCTCACAAACTACACAACAGCTGATGAGATATTTCGGGTCCTAGAGAACCGCTTTGGAAACAAAACAACTATTGCCCTTGAGATAGTGGAGGAGCTCCAGACGGTTCCACCAGTTAGAGGCAACCAGCCCAAGAAGATAGTCGAGTTAATCCAAACTGTAGAAAAGGCTCTGATTGACCTTAAAGAACTTGGTGCAACCGGTGCTATAAAGAACCCCCTTATAACGAAAGCAATAGAGAGTAAACTTCCGGATGGTCTGAAAAAGGAATGGCTTCTCCACGTAGCCAGCAAAGGGAGAGAGGCTGAAGAGGACAAACGATTTGACTACCTCCTGACATTTCTTAAAGGTCAAGAAGCCATCTATGAAAAGCTGGATCAACTGAAGGAGGAGGAGTCAAAACCAAGGTCTGAACCTCGGCAAGCCCGGACCAGAACAGCTGCCCAACCAACAAACATATCTCAAGGTTGTGTGGTCTGTGGAGACGCAAAGCACAAGAAAAGGCTGTATTTTTGCCAAAAATTTCGTACGCTTAAGCTGTCAGAAAAGAAGGAAGCTGTCAGGAAGCTGGGGGCCTGCAAAAAATGTCTTGAAGTTCACAGTGGAGTTGGATACTGTAAAACTGATTTCCTGTGCAGGCGACCAGACTGCAAAGAGCAACACACTGCAGAGCACCATTATTATCTTTGCCCAGGGGCGGAAGTGTCTAGAGGCCTTTCTGTTCAGAAGCACAAAGACAGCACAGTGGGAGGTGATGTGGGAGACCGTTACACTCAAGTCCAACAAGACTTTATTAAAAGCCTCCCACCTGAACAGGCATGTTTTCTGTAACATGGTGGCTAAAACATCTCTTGTGTCTAATCAGCCCAACCTTCTATCAAAGAATGCTTTAGTGGAGTGGCCTGTCATTATGATGCTATTAGAGGTCACAGCAAATGCAGGACAAAAAATTGGGACCCTAATTGATCTAGCATCAGATACAAATTGACTGAGACTGAGGAGTCTCCAGGCTCGAACCAGCAGACTGAGAGACAGCTCTGTTCATCAGGCAGTCAGAATGCTAAACACTCTGCCTGCTCTGCCTCCCCTCCCATTTGAACTGCCTTAACACTAAAACTTTCTCACATATTATCACTCAACACAAAGTTTTTAACACTAGACTCTGTGTCATCAAACGGGTTATTCACTAAACTCTCGGTCATGTGCTCATACAGTTTGCACTACTTCTCATACTTGCACTAATGTCTGTATTACATCACTGCCTATAATCATAATACTGTTTACATTCTCTGTTTACATTTATTAATACTGTTTACTTTTATTACTACTGCTTACATGTAATTACTACTGTTTACATTTATTTACACTACTCTAATATCTACACCACTGCTGGTACATATACAGTGTGCTCTGAACGGTCTTATTTAGGGATGCCCAATGTGCCTTACTGCATATGCCACTTTTTGCCTCTACAACAACATCAACTACTACCTCATACATATACTGTGTACATTGACTCATACGCTGCTTTGCCACTTTGCAAATGTCAATGCTAGAAACCTTTAGTTTATTTTAGTTATACTTTTTATACTCTTTTTTTATACTAGTATGCAAAAACTCAGGACAATATTATGTTCATTAAATGTTTAATGTTTTAGTTTTAGAGTTGGTGTAAATTTTCATACTCTTATACCACTATGCAAAAAACTCAGGACAGTGTTAGTTTTACTATTTTATGCTTATGTCTATTATTATATGTTTCAGTGTTTCAATGTTTAGATGTTTACTGTTGCACCGAGGGACTGAGAGAAACGCAATTTCGGTCCTGTGTATGTCCTGCACTGTACATATTGCAGATCTGACAATAAAGTTGACTTTGACTTGACTTTGACTTTGAAATTATATAACACATAAAGCAGCTGATCGATTAAACCTGAGAAGTGAAGCTATAACCCTTGTTGTCCACGGTGTGGGAGGAATGAAAGTTCAAGTTACTACAAGACGTTACCTCCTAAAGATCCGAGTCAAAACAGAAAGGGGAAATTTCAGGTCCCACCAACTCCTCTGCTATGGTTTAGACAACATTGCAGATATCCACCAACATGTGAGTGCCAAAACACTGCAAAAGTTCTTCCCTGGTGTCCCTCTCAGTGAACTAGTGAGACCAAAAGAAATACAGCTGTTAATAAGCCATAAAGAAGGGTGTCTGGTTCCACAGAAGATATGCGCTGTTGGAGATCTTGTATTATGGGACGGACCATTGGGAAAGACGGTTGCAGGAACACACCCTGAGCTGTTTGAAGAAGCTACAATTACAGCGCACAAATCCAAAACGCACTTTGCACAAATCCAAAACGCACTTCGCAAGGTCTATGGCTCTCCTCAGGGATGTGTGCTGAGCCCCCTTCTGTTCACTCTGCTCACATATGATTGTACAGCCACACTTCCAGGCTGTCATATTGTTAAGTTTGCAGATGATACAGCGGTGGTGGGATGCATCACAAACAATGATGAGTCCAGCTACAGACAGGAGGTGGAACACCTGGAGAGCTGGTGCAAAGAGAATAATCTTCACATGAATGTGAAGAAGACAAAGGAGATGATTGTGGACTTCAGAAGGAACAAACACACCCATGCCCCATTGATAATAGGCGGGTCTGCAGTGGAAGTGGTCTCCAGCTACAAATACTTGGGTGTACACATGAATGATAACCTCAGCTGGAGCAACAACACCACCAGCCTGATCAAGAAAGGTCATCAGAGACTCTACTTCCTCAGACGGCTGAGACGAGCTGGTCTGAGCAGCCCAGTTCTCACCTCCTTCTACAGGTGTGCAGTGGAGAGCATCCTGTGCTCCAGCATCAACGTGTGGCATGGAGGCTGCACAGTTGAAGAGAGGAAAGCTCTGCAGAGAGTGGTGAAGGCTGCACAGAAGTCTGTTGGAGTCAGTCTCCCCACCATCACAGACATTTACACCTCTAGATGCAGGAAAAGAGCCACCTGTATCATGAAAGACCTCACTCATCCAGCACACTCACTCTTTGCCCCACTCCCCTCAGGACGGAGGTTGAGGAGCATCAAGTGTAGAACCACTAGACTGAGGAACAGCTTCTACCCTGAGGCTGTTAGACTCATGAATAAATAAAAATAAAATTAAAATAAACACTGCAAAATATCACATCATGCTGATGCTGATATGTTTTCTTGTTGCTGTGTTCATCTGTGTTCATCTGTGACCATCTGCTCATACAAACTCATGTTCGTGCTGCTGTTTATTCCCACTATATTAGGCTTAGTGTATTACTAGTTGATGTTTTTCTTAGTTAGTTCTCGATGTTATTACTGTTTTTCTCTTTCATTTGTTGTTGGATGTAACTGGGACCTCGTGTACATAATCTCGTTTTCATCTCATGTACCACATGCGGTGCAAATGACAATAAAGACTCTCTGACTCTCTGACTCTCTCTATGAGAACCGCTGCAACGATTTATAAAGAACATGTCTGCTCCTTACCAACCAACAAGCATTCTAGCTCTGGTGCTACCACTTATGATTTTCTTGAGTGGTGGAAGTGGGATAGTGTAGGTGCTGCTTGCACCCCACAATGCGGAGGCTGCCGCTGTGGCAATTGCCAACCTGGTGGCAAAGAAATGACCTTGGCCGAAGAAAGAGAGTTAGAAGTGGTGAAGAACGGACTGACATATGCTGGTGCTGATGACCACACTGATGGTCCTCATTGGCATGCAAGCTACCCATGGTTCAAAGATCCCTCAACATTGGCAAACAACAAAAGAACAGTGGAGTCAACCTTTCTCAGAACAGAGAGACAATTAGCCAAGGAACCGCAGTGGAAGAAGGCCTATAGTGCTCAAGTTCATGAGATGGTTGACCGCCGGGCTGCAAAAAAGCTGACTGAGGAGGATCTATTGACCTGGAAGGGACCTGTCTGGTACATAAGTCATCTCATTGCTCCCAACCCACACTCTGTTACAACTCCAGTGAGACTCGTCTGGAACAGCAGTCAAAAGTATAAAGGCCAAAGTCTAAATGATCTGCTGTTGAAAGGTCCTGATGTCCTCAATCCAATCCGAGCTGTCCTCCTCAAGTTCCGTCAAGGCTCCTTTGCTGCTCTAGGAGACATCAAAAAGATGTACAATTCTGTCTGGCTTGAGGAGCAAGAGGTCCATCTACACCGGTTCTTGTGGCGTGATTCGGAGGATGAGGAGCTGGGAGAGTACGCAATCACAAGGGTAAACATCGGAGATGAACCAGCAGGTTGTATAGCGCAACTCGCCATGAGAGAGACGGCAAACTTACCTCAATTCAGCCATCTGAAGGATGAATGTCAAGTACTACATGAGCACAGCTATGTAGATGACATATTAACATCCCACAACTGTCGTGAAAGACTTGAGGTAATCACAAAGAATATAGAGTATATTCTGAAAGCAGGAGGATTTGAGCTGAAGCCGTGGGTCTTCTCAGGCCAAAGTAAAGGAGAGGAAAGGAAGGCATCACCAAAGATGATTGCCCTGCCAAACCAACTAAAGGAGGAAGACAACAAGGCACTTGGCCTTGGCTACATTAAAGACGGGGACAAGTTGTATGTCATGGTAAGAATCAACTTCTCAAAGCGGAAGAAAAAAATGAGACTTTGCCAAGATTTACTGCTCGAAGACGTACGAATGAAAACACCAGACCCATTGACACACAGTCAAGTTGCTGGTTTATACGACCCAATCGGTTTGACAACACCAGCAAAACAAAAAGGGACTAGCTTGGTTCGAAGAGCATTCCAAGAGGCAAAACCAAGGTGTGACATTGTCAAAGATACATGGGACCTTGCCTTATCTGATGAACTCCACAGACATGCAGTGGATCTATTGGAGGAGTACGTCCAGCTAAGTAAAATAAAGTTCACAAGAGCCCTCACTCCTCCAGATGCTACAGCTGAACCCATTGCAGTCACCTTTTCAGACGGCAGCGAAAATTCGTATGGTGCTGTTCTCTACCTACGGTGGAACTACTTCAAGCGAATAACAGTTCAACTGGTGGAGTCAAAAGCAAAACTGACACCTCTAGACCAGAAAGGAGATGTAGTCGGTGCAGTTTTTGCAGGCCGTCTTAAAAAATATTTTGAGCTACATTCGCAGATCAAAGTCAGCCAGTGGTACCATTTGCTGGACAGCCAAACGATTCTTGGAGCCATCCAGCGTGAGAGCTATGGGTTCCGGACTTTCTTTGCTAATAGGATTGGAGAAATTCAAAGCAGCACACGATTACAAGACTGGTGGTGGATCCCTGGACAACTCAATGTGGCTGACATTGTCACTCGAGGAGCTGGGCCAAAAGAACTTGATGCCGATTCAGAGTGGCAGCAAGGGCCAAAGTTCTTATATCTCCCTGAGGGTGAGTGGCCCATCATGTCAGCAGAAGAGGTGTCTGCGGCTGCCCGAGAAAGCATTAACAGCATGCAAAAGAAGTCATTTGTAGCAGTACTCACTAGAGCTCAAGCAAAGAAAAGTATGCAAAGTCCTAAGCGGACATTTCCTGCTGGTGCAACTGTCAAATACTTGATTGATGAAAGACGCTTTAGTAACCTAATGCGCTTGGTCAAAACTATTGCTTTTGTGTGGAGAGCAGCCAGAAAATTCATATTCGGAAACAAGTCCATAAAGACACCAAAGTGGGAGGTGGTGCCAACAAATGGGGTCATCACTGCCACCGAACGTCATGATACGTTCAGGGAGATTTGTCACGCTGCCCAAGAGGGGTTGACCCTCCCTGCTACCACCACAGACCGCTTGGTGGTGTACCAAGAAGCAGAGACAGGGTTACTAGTCTGTGGTGGGAGAATTCATGGTTTCAGAGACGACGGCATGGCAGTTCCCCTCCTACCTTCCCATGCGTGGGTCTCTACCTTGTTGGCACGAGAGGCACACAACGACGGTCCAAGTCAAGTCTCAAGTCAACGACGGTCCAAGTCAAGTCTCAAGTCAACGACGGTCCAAGTCAAGTCTCAAGTCAACGACGGTCCAGGTCAAGTCTCAAGTCAACGACGGTCCAAGTCAAGTCAAGTCTCAAGTCTAGAACTGACATGTAGTTTGCTGCAAATGATTCTGCGGTCTTTCCAGGAATTCCGTGGAAAGATCGAGTGGGAGGTGTTCTGGCAAACTACCTGGCTGCTGCTCCTCCCTGTCACTCCTGTCTGCTGCTCAGTGAGGAGGCCCAGGTGGGACCAATTAGCAATCAAAGTAAGCAGGTATATCTGGAGGTGACAGATCTGTCACTCTTGTTTGGACTGAGACTGCAGAACCAGCTCACCTGAAGGTAAATCTGTGCAAACAGCCTACTGCAACCTATGAAGGACAGCCGGTAAGCACAAATAATAATAATAATAATGAATTCAATTTATAACGCACTTTTCATTAATGAAAATCTCAAAGTGCTACACGGTGCAACAGAAATTAAATGTCAATAAAACAAGTAATAAAACAAGTAAAATCAATAACAGTATCAACTAAGATCAAAAGTAGAATCATGAGGAGGCAGAGTATGCTCGGTTGAAAAGAAAGGTCTTCAAGCCGCTCTTAAAGTCAACCACAGACTGTGGGACCCTCAGACAGTCAGGAAGAGAGTTCCACAGGCGGGGGGCAGCCACACTGAAAGCCCGGTCTCCCATGGTCCTTAATTTGGTTCTCGGAATGTGAAGGAGATTACTGTTCTGTGACCGCAGCGACCGGGTGGATGAGTGTGGAATAAGAATATCCTTCAGATAATCTGGTGAAGTTCCATGTAAGCATTGATGTGTAATGAGAGCAGTTTTGTACTGAATTCTGTAGGCGACAGGAAGCCAATGAAGGTTATGAAGAATGGGCGTAATATGTTCAAATTTACGAACTCGCAACAAGATCCTTGCAGCACTGTTTTGAATATATTGAAGTTTCTGAAGGTTTTTGCCAGGGATTCCAATAAACAGGGAGTTGCAGTAGTCGAGCCTGGAGGAGACAAAAGCATGGACGAGCTTCTCAGCATCGGAAAAAGTTAGGGATGGGCGAAGTCTAGAGATGTTTCGAAGATGGAAGAAGCAAGTTTTAAACAGAAGCTTAATGTGATTTTCAAATGTAAGATTGGAGTCCATTTTTATTCCAAGATTTGTAACAGAGGTGGAGAGGGGGATGTCTTGTCCAGAAAAGGAAAGTGTTGTTATAGTAGATGTCTGTACCTGGTGAGGGGTGCCAATCAGTATGGCAAATGACAAAGCAGTGCATGGACTTTTTATTCTCCTCTTGATTGTAGTGTGGAGTAGAGTTATGTTTCATGTGGTTAAGTACTTTGTAAATATACTTGTGTGGTTAAGTATTTTGTAAATATATTTGTAAAAAGAAAAAAAAAGGAAAAGTAAAAAAAAATAAGAAGAAAATACACTTGGAGTTCAATGTATGATTTGGTAGAGATATGTTGAAAAAGCACTAGGGGATTTGTTTAGGGAAATATTTATCCAAACATGTATTTAATTCAGATTGATTATTTCTTTATGTAGTCATATATTTGTTTAGTCATGTGTAGAATTACGGCTAAAGTGCTTTAAATATGAGGAAAAAAATGAACAAACATTTTGGTAAATATGCTAATTATATAGTTGGAAAATTGCTGAAAAAATGTCACAATATGTTTATATTTGTTATTTTAAGCGAGTAATAGCAGTTTTTGTATTTTCTTTTGAGGTTTTTCAGCTGAACTGAAGCTAACTGAAGCTAACTGCAGATAACTAACTGCCTGCCCAAGAACCCTTAGACCTTGAATAAATGTGGATCAACAAATATCAAGGCTTCAATGAGTGAAATCCTGTTTTATAACTTCAATGTAAAGGCTATCCTTTTCAAGTGGGGAATGCACAAGATAAAAAACCCAAAGAACTTGACATCATTGTGGGTATGTGTGCGTGTGTATGCGTGTGCGTGTGTTGGAGCCTAACACCAGGATGGAGGCAGGTCAGAGGCAGCTGCATCACAGTGTGCACGAGGATAACGAGGGCTCACTGTCACCATGGACACATGAGCACGGGCTGTGCGAGTGCATGTGACCATGACAGGCCCAGAGTTGGTCCCTAAATGGCCACTGGAGGAAAGAGGCACCCATGCTTCAGCTGGTGACGCCTCCCAGCTTGACTTCATCAGCTCTCTGGATCTGTCCTCACCCGCCCGGTCTTCTCTGCACCACCCCTTTACATCAGCTGAGGCTAATCAAGAGTTTCTTCTTTCATGTTCTGTCTAAAACACCCTAATGAGCTCCCAGAGGGCAAAGTACCACGTCCTGAAGCATCAACGGAGGCCATCTTCCTCTGTTGGCTCAGGGTGATCATGAAGTTTGAAGTTCTTGGAAGAACAAACTCCAGGTGCAACACATTCTGTGAGTCCCACGCTGAAAGTGTTAGCACACACTGAGGTGACTGCAGCCATGTTTTATAAAACAACAGTAACTTCAAGCCTTGCAAAAAGGTGATCAACTTCTACAAAGTGAAAATGAAACTAATCAATAATAAATAATGCTCGTCTTGAGCATTATCTGTGGTCCAGGGGCCTCATGTATCAACCGTGCATGCGCACAAAAACCGTGCGCACGTCACTTTCCACGCAAAACCCCGTATGTAACAAAACTGAACTGAACGTGAATATATGCGCATCCAGGTACATATCCACGCAAGCTCCCGAGCAGGCGTACGCACGTTTCTGTGGTTCTTGTTCCTTTGGCGACACTTACAGGTGCTTCTGAAAAACTGAAGCCCCACAGTCTGTGGTTAGAGCGGCTTGAGACCTTTCTTTTTAACCGAGCATACTCTTCCTCCTCATGATTCTACTTTTGATCTTAGTTGATACTGTTGTTGATTTTAACTGTTTTATTATTTGTTTTATCGACATTAAATTCTGTTGCACTTTGTAGCACTTTGAGATTTTCATTAATGAAAGGTGCGTCATAAATTGAATTCATTATTATTATTATTATTATTATTATTATTATTATTATTATTATTATTATTATTATTATTATTACTATTAACTGTTCATGATGTGAAAATGATTAATATTCCCACCAAACACACGATTAACAAGTACATCCACATGGACGCGCAAAGTTGTGCAAAAAATAAATGTAACAGGAACGGATACATTCAGCCTTATGGAGGATATAGATAGTGTAACACGCAGAGCATTTATTTATAAACAGATATAATTCTCTGATCTAGGATATGGCTTATCAGCCGTTTTCAGAAATAATCATTTTTCAGTTTGGCACTGCTGCGCACTGAACACAGGGGCCGCGCATCACGCGTGCACGTGCAGAAACTGGGGTTCCACAGGAGCTTAGAGGGAGCTGGCAGGTCGATCAGGGCTGTGCCAGTCCAGTCCACACAAAGCCGATTCATGTCCAATGGAATGGTCTCATCCATATGATCCCAAAGGCTGAGTTATGGTCGCGCTTTGAGCGCGCGTGCACCCTCGCCGGTGTTACACGGCAGTGGAGGTGTGTCATTATCTGTGTTTATTGTAGATGTCTCCAAAATGACACGTGAAAGTACACCATTTATAACTTGTATGGGAGTAAAAGCTTCACAGACAAACAGATTGCGCACAAGGCTGCAGCGCGCGCTTTGGAGACTCCAACATCACGTCATGTCATGAAAAGTCTCCACTGAGACGCAGAGACTCGTTTCTTCATATCATCTATTAAATAAACGAAGATCTATGTTCTAGCAAACATCCAAGTAAGTTCCTCTGTGTTTACAGTAATTATGGTAATTAACTCGTGCGCAAAGTTAATATTTTCACTCAGAATGAATGAATGAGCCGGTGGCGCACCTGACAGCAGCGTGCGCGCACACGAATACCGGCACACAATCACTCGTTCTTTGCGTGATGAACACAGTTTATTACTATTCTTACTTGGGATGTTTGTCCTCACTCATATTATATTAAATCCATTGTTTTCCTGAATCTAGAAATGATTTCTGATCGCGCAGGGATCAAACAAACATGTCCTTCACACATGCAGGAAGTAATTTGCATCTGTTTAACATATGTAAATGAAGGCGTGTCAGGGGAGGTGTCTCACGTGCGCTCAGTTCCACGTTAATTGTGATGTACAAAAGGAATGTGCGTGGATTCCGGTGTACGCACAGTTTGATACATCTGGATTTTTTTGTGCGTACACACTTTTCTGGATTTGACCGTACGTCACTTTTCAGTAGGAAATCCACGCAAGTCTTTGATACATGAGGCCCCAGGTTAAGGAGTGAGCAGATTTATGAGTTCTATTAACATTTCATCTAAAGCAATGTTCAACCCAGTACGCTCTGAGCCTGGTGTGGAACAGAATGAGAGCAGGAAGGTCCTCTTCTTTTATTTGAACATTTGGTTCATGAGAACATTTAAAAGGAGGCCATTCCAGCCTCAGATTCTCATCTCATGGCATATTAAACCACTTCATCAATCAAACAGGCCCAGATGTTTGAGCAGCATGTGAAAAGTTCTTCACCAAGTTCATGACGATCAGTCAGGAGCTGCTGATCAAATGTATTGATTAACTGACCATCATCAGTGTGGCTGTCTTTGTAAAACTAATTCATGCTGGATCAGAGGCTGGAAGCAGTTCTTTGACACACTGAGCTGTAATTTGTTTTCTGTTTCATAAAAACATGGGCTAATCTGCATTTTTCATGACAAGCTGCAGTTTCATAAATTTAAGGTTTTAAGTTTTATTAGAGTGGAGCAAAACATTGGAGTACTCTGCATAAATCTCTGCTGCTTTTTGGGCAGAACAACTCCCCTTCTTTGACTGAAGGTAAAAAGAAAATCAAGTGTTTTTATTGTATTTTATTTTGAAACACATTAGTTAGAGTGCAGCATTACTTTGAAGGTTGAAACTTTCCAAATATTATGATCTGTTAGGCAAATTATTATATAATGTCACTATATACATCTATCTATCTATCTATCTATCTATCTATCTATCTATCTATCTATCTATCTATCTATATATATCTATCTATCTATCTATCTATCTATCTATCTA
>JBBPBX010046158.1:0-26700 GCA_038048925.1 Garcialebias charrua | reverse complement strand
GATCTGACAACAGCAGAGTCACAAAGAGGATTTTCTTTCGGCCTGGTTAGGTCACCATGATAAGAGAGACTGACCTGTTTTTGTTGTAAACGCTCTTTCTTTATCTAGAGAGATTCAAAATCCGAAAATGTGACTAAAATAGCATTTGTATATTAACAGATTAAAAAATTTAACTAAACAAAAGTTCCACTTCACTAAAAGTCAAATTACAGCACAGTTTCTTTTTTTTTTAAAGGTTGGTGTGTTCATTTCTAAATTTAATGTACTACAATCAATGTCTGTTTTGGGATGTGTGGACTATTTCATTAATCAATTACTGTAATAAACATGGATTTGAATACAGTATATAAATTTGGTCTAATTGGGGAGGGAATGACTGAGCCAGCTGAGGAGTGCTGTGAGTTTTCATTGGATTAGCGTGATGTCCTTCAAAAACTTCAAAAGGCCACAACACTCCTTGTACAATACATACTCTTCCTCAGTGAACTTTGTGTCCTGGATGCAGAGAGGTGGCCAGGTTCAGACTAGCTTCCCTTTTTCCACCTCTGACTTGACATCAAACCCTTTGTCAGCAAGGAGTTGGTGGCCATTTGCTGCTGTAAAACAAAGTATTAATTCATATTTGACAATAAACAAAACAGTCTTGTGTATAGTTAAACTGTATGCTTATATACATTGATGACAGGATTGCTTTTTTTTTCTGGGACAGCATTTAACCGATGCTCCCAGCAAAACTGTGCAAATAACTTACAGAAACAGAGAAATGGCTGAAATGTTTTTAAAGTCAGACCTCAAATAATGTTAATAAAACATGTTTGTCTTGTGGAAAACTATACTGTATATTTTTTCAACGAGTTCAAGAGTTCAAATGATAACAGGCTAACAGTGCAGTGGTATGTTCATTTTTATAGAGCTGCGTGTTTTCCAATTTAATCACCTGTTATTCCTTCAGGGAGTTGAAGGAGGAATGTCCTTGCATGTCGCAGGTTGACACTTCAACACAGGCAGTGGACTAAGGTACAGCCAGGTCTAGTAGAACTAGCTAGCTGCTAGCTTAGCAACTGTCCAGTAGCATTCAGCTGCGGGAGGTTGTTCTCTGTTTTGTCTGTTTCCCATATCCAAGATGTAATGTAGGAATGTAATCCACGGAGTTTGGATCATTAATGTCCATGCCAGATAATAAATGCTGATTACACACGTTGCTGCTTTGTGTCGGGGTGAAGTCCTGCCGGCGAAGCGCTCATCTTCCTCCACATCTTCCTTCTTTTAGTCGCTTTACTCGACTTTCCTAGAGGGACTTGGTAAAACGAACAAGTCTCACCTTCTTCTTTTACTCGTTGAAGTTGCCTGGAACAATTATAAACACAATAAAAGTCTTATTTCTCCACCGCGACCGTTGCCAGTAATGACAACACTCCAGTTGCGTGCCCTTGCTTCCGGTTGAGTCTCGAAAAATGCGAGTGCGCATGCGCGATGACGTCAACTGGTAAAAGGTCTATTCTGTTTGGATAAATTTCTGATTTGTTTTCCTGCCTCCTGAGGACTCCTGGGTGCAGCCGGACGACTCCTGTGTGCATCAGCCAATGACATGGATGTAGCTGCCGCTCTGCCACAGCTCCACATCCACTGTTGCTATAGCAGTATTTTGTAGAAAGCATGTTGGATTATTTTTCTTTTCCAAAAGTGTTTTTGCCAGAAACATCCATGTGGTGGTCTGAACACCAGCCGGCGGTCTGCTGTGCTGTTTTTTTGTCAGCCATGTTTTTCACTCTGAGCCTCTGTTGCTCACCAGCCAGAGCTCTGGTTCTTTCAGGTTGCTGCTGATCCACATGTGGCTCTGTTGGGCTGCTTGACCCATTTTAACCACTTTATCTGGTTCATTCTGTGATACTAATACTGCACACACAACAGGGGTGTTCGTTTTTCTTACTGATGCTTGTAAAAGTTCCCTCTTCTTCTTTTAAAGAGTGTGAAACAGATTAGAAAGAATGGCTTTTACTTGGACTTTGTGCAGTCATTGCATGCATCATACAAAGTAAAACAACTGTAGATGAATATGAAGACAGTAATTAGTCCTTTTTGTTTCTCGTTCAGGCAGCATCCTGTCATGAAGTTCCAGAAGTTGAGCCAGCGTTGAAGTTGACGCTGTCAGCGAGTCCAACCTACGTTGCTCTACACCCACCTTCAACACACGTTCCCTTTTAGTTTTTTTTTTTTTAAGTCACTCGTCATAGTTTCTTCTCATCTGCTGAATCCAACCCCAGAAAGTTTCTGAAGCTCTCCAAATAAAGGCTTGGTCCTGTATCTGCAAATAGTCCTTCTGGCTGCAGGTCAGCACCTCGTACTGCATTTTCTCAGTAGTCCTGCATCCTTGCACCTTGAGCCATCATTGAAACCACCTTAGCCACCTCCTTGGTTGAGCACAAGTTCTTGGTGAGGGCAGCTGCCCACTTGAACTGCCGCCGTCATGTCCAGTTGACGTAAGGCTTCCACTCCCTGTATGATCCGGCCTGAGGTGACCCCAGTGGATCTGGATTATGAGGAGGAAGAGTCACACGACATGCAGGTACTTTCAATTCAGGAAGTCAAAGTTCACTCATTTTTAAGGAGCTCTGTGGTGGACGTGTCATGGTATTGTCTCGGTTGTGGTATATTTGCTTGTCTGGGCCATTGCTAGTATAGATTGCTGTTTAATGGTTTGTCGACGGGCTGCCGTAAAGAGGTTCTCTTGTTTGTAATATTGAATGTAACATTGTAATTGTAGTTATTCTCATCATTTATCTTGTGTAGAACAACTTTACTTTCTTACAGTACTACTAGAAGTCCACATACCAAGCTGGTACGGTATAAACGTGTCTGTTTGCAGATTTAAAACCTGTTTGACTTCTTCCTCTTTCTTCTGCCAGACAACACAGAACCATGTTCAGGAGGCACCGATCACTACAGGCCCATCTACTCAAGCAGAGCCATCCACAAACCTGGATCCAACTGACAAGGCCTCGAACCCTCCCACGGGTCCGGACAAACCAGAAACTGCACCGCCAGACCCTTCCAAGTCTCAGCGCAGACAGCAGGGGGGCTACGAGTGCAAATACTGCGCCTTTTCCATGCAGAATCTCAACACTTTCAAAGAACACGTGGATGCCAATCATCCAAACGTCATTTTCAACCCGCTGTATCTGTGCACCGTCTGCAACTTCAACACGAAGAAGTTTGACACCCTGACAAAGCACAATGAGAGATTTCACCTGGGGGAGAGCAACTTCAAATTCAAACGCATCAAAATGAACAATCAGACGATCTTGGAGCAGACGATTGAGGGCTGCAGCAACAATACAGTCGTGTACAACACGTCAAGCGTCCTCACGGGGAAAGGGGACGGACTGGGTTCGAAGCAACTCAGCAAATCTGCCACGGTCAAAAACCAAAAAACCAAAATAATTTTAACAGACACCAAATGGACAGAGCCTCTTTTGGGTAAACTGACCCCCGATCTGGCCAAGAAACCAATCATTGCTCTAAATGTGAACGGGACGGTCATCATCCCCGAGTCGGCCCTCCTCGCAGCAGATGGTCTTTCTCACATCATACCTTCTTTACAGCAGCCTATAAACTACACCCAGGTAGGAAGAACTCTGAGAATACGGGGATTTAACACAGAGACATTTTGTCTACCATACTAACGAAAACAGTTCAAGGATCCAATGAGGGTGATTGTGAGTCTTGCAGATAGGAACAATCTGCATGGCGACTGGTCAAAAACTGAGAGTTGGAGACTAATGCAGTTCTCATCATCTGTCATCAAATCAAATACTTTTTGTACGCCCATCGAAAGATGGACGTATTTTGGTATTGTCTATGTCCGTACTTAAATCTGTAAACTTTCTTTTGTCCTGCGCAAAACCTGATCATCTCAAGATAATTTAACAAATATTTATACATGTATGGAGTCTCATGTACACTTCATCACCCCAGCTTCAAGGTCACAAATCAAGACCAAATATTAGAAGATAAGATAAGATGCCTTTATTAATCCCACAGTGGGGAAATTTACATTGCCACAGCAGCATAGAGGACAGAGCAGGACCAGTTCAGAAAATGTTAAAAAATCTCTATATACATAAATAATACAAATTAGTACAAAAAAACACTGAAACAGTATAAAACGAAATATAGCTACTAAGAGCAGCGCAAGTTCTTTGTTTTGATCAGGCATGTTGCCCTATCTTATCAATGGGCGAATAATGTGCTGTTATCGTTAGAGCTAGGGCTGAACGATTTTGGAAAATCTAATTGCGATTTTTTTTTCTATAAATTGCGATTGCGATTTAAAATGTGATTATTTTTTAATACTTTCTCAAGTATTTTTCAACAAACAGACGCAACAAATCAATCTGTTTTATAATAAACAATGTCAGATTTATTTAAAGCAGAGATTACAATAAAGCAAGCAAATGTATGACTTTTCTTTTCACCATGTCTATTTTTTCTTGTTTCATAAACGCAATAGTAAACAAGTTAAGTGAACTTCCTAACTACTGTCTGAACTTCACATGACAGTTATTAAATAAATATAAAAAATTAGATATAAAAAAATTAAACTTACCGTACTGCTTTCCAGCCAGTAACATCATAAAAAAATAAAGTGCAAAAAACAAAGAGAATCTGCTTTAACCAACCCGTTCTGGGAATTCAAACTCAGTGAACACAAAATAAACTAGTACCGTAAACACCGGAGGAAAATACGCTCCGGTGTTTAATACGCTTTGTCAAATTATTAATAAACAAGAAAAAATTGTACACAATACGCCTCGGTGTTTAATACGCGTCATCGCCACGCGACGCGTCAGCTTTGTCCTGATCAAGATGGCGGCGACAGAAGCAAGCCAGTACGAAGAACTTCACAAGGAAACACGGTAAAAACTAGTGATGTCCCGATCAGGTTTTTTTGACCCCGAGTCCGAGTCCTTTAATTTGAGAATTGGCCGATTTCGAGTCCCGATCCGATACTTCTAAAATACATTTTTAAAATGAAGGGGAAAAAAGAAACGGATCCAGATGTCCCTTAATTTTTATATTATTTACCTTAATATTTAACAGAGTACTTCTGTGAGGTAGATTGAACAATCAAGTACCGTAATAAGATTTAAAAAAAATCTTCACATTGAAGTTTAGTGCAACAGTATGAAATAAAAATGTCTAATTTAAAATAAGCAGCTCAACTTAAAATACTGAGCAGGGTACTTCTGTGAGGTAGATTGAACAATCAAGTACTGTAATAAGATTTTTTTTTAATTCTTCACATTGAAGTTTAGTGCAACAGTATGAAATAAAAATGTCTAATTTAAAATAAGCAGCTCAACTTAAAATACTGAGCAGCCATGTAAACAAATAAGAAACTTAGGTTGTTGTGTTAAATGCAGCCTTTTCCTTACCTCCTCTTGAAATACGAACTGTACATATCTCACAGTTTGCAAACGCAATATCGTTGTCATCCACTTTAAAATATCTCCACACGACAGACATCGCCGCCTCCTCCACTTCAAGCTGCCGCGTTCCGCGTCTTTTTTACGACAGTCACTGCTTTACGGCAGGCGCTGCTGCAAAAATATTGTGCACGTTTTGTTTCGAGACAATTTGACTCTGTAACACAACATACAGTTAATATAATATTCCCGTTTGTGTTTAGAATAAATCGCTGCCTCCACTTCAAGTTAATGCTGCGTTCCGCTTCTTTTTTACGACAGTCACTGCTTTACGGCAGGCGCAGCTGCAAAAATATTGTGCACGTTTTGTTTCGAGACAATTTGACTCTGTAACACAACATACAGTTAATATAATATTCCCGTTTGTGTTTAGAATAAATATACACATATATATTCGATCCCTGATCGGTGTGTAATGCCCGATTCGAGTCGAGTCCGAAATCACGTGATCGGGACCGATTTCCGATCACGTGATCGGATCGGGACATCCCTAGTAAAAACAATTATTTTTTTGCGAGAAAAAATATATTTCTTAGCTGACTTTATAGAAGACGTGCTCCTGAGTTTAACGAAATGTTCAAATCAGCTGGATAAAAAAAAAAAGTTCGCCGATTTTTATGCAGGCGCCAGGCGGGTCAGACCGGACGCTTTCTTTCTTTAAATTTAGCTAAATAAACGCTTAAAAATATATATTTCTTAGCTGACTTAATAGTAGACGTACTCCTGAGTTTAACGAAATGTTCAAATCAGCTGGATAAAAAAAAAGTTCGCCGATTTTTATGCAGGCGCCAGGCGGGTCAAACCGGACGCTTTCTTTCTTTAAATTTAGCTAAATAAATGCTTAAAAAATATATTTCTTACCTCACTATAGCAGACGGGCTCCTGAGCTGAACCAAATGTGAAATCAGCTGGATTTAAAAATCTGCGGTGTGGTTTATGAGTGGTATCTTGCAAACAAAAACAGCTACCGGTACATCCACAGCAGGGAGCGGGCAGCGACAGAGTCATCAGTCCGACCAAAGGAGGCTTTTTTCGGACACATGCAAGTAGAAACTTCTGGAAGTGGCCCCTCTTCCTCTTCGCTCTCTGAGTCCTCTGCTGGCTGCTGCCTACAGCGCCCGTATAGCGGCCGAAACTGGTACTGCACCATTTTTGCCAAAAATGAAAAACGAAGAATCAGAGCGAAAAATGGGTCTAAAAATATGGGAAAAAATCCATAAATAATACTCTTCGGTGTTTAATACGCTGGACATTCAAATGAGCAAAAATACAGCGTATAATACAACAGTTTTTACGGTATCTGTTCTTATTAAATGTTTTAAATGTTAAAAAAAAAAAACTCTTGGAACAATAATGTAAACATTATAGTCAGTAACAGCAGGATGCAGAGCCTTGTGAACAGACTCCAACACCTCAATATCCTGCCAGGTTGGGATAAGGGAGCATGCATAACGGTCACCTGACAGCACCTGAGAAATGGCTTTGAGCTGCTCTAGCACCCTGGATCATCATTTCTTTGGATCCCCATCTTGTTGGACATTCAGTGATGAGGCTGTGTCCAGGAAGTTTGAGCTCCCTCTTCAGTCATTGCTGCCTTCTTCTTCCAACTGTGGGAGAGACACTCTGTCATCCTTCAGTGCATGTCCTGTAATACAAAATAAAAAATAAATGCACACATTCACATCCTCCACTCTCACTTACACACGTGCAAAAATTGAGGACCAGAAAAATTTTCTCACTTTGTTAGTTAAAAACAATGTACAGGTTTTAGCTTTTCCCAGTTTGTCAACGTTAAGTGAATGCAAAACGTGATGACTAAATAGCTTCACATTACTGAACATAATAATTAACATTTTTATTTAAAACGGACAATAAAAAGGATAGTATAACAGTCGTGACATCACAACCAGGTTTGGTAATACACGTAATGAGAAATTGCATCACCTCATCTAAACAACTATGCGCTAAGGTAACGATCATTAAACACTGCTAGTTTTTAAAAATTCAGCTTGCGCAAAACGTGTGTGTTACTGGTCCTGTATTAATTCATATCACTAATGACATGTTCAAATCATGTTAAGGTGTGTTCAACATATTAAGGTGTGGTTAGCCAACAACTGCCTTCAGTTAAATTCTGCCAAGACTGAAACCCTGATCATTGCCCCTGAACAGAAAGTTCCTCGGATCAAACAACACCTCGGTTCTCTGGGCTCCTCTTCTCAGCCGAGCCTCAGAAACCTTGGTGTTCAGTTCGACCAGTCAATGTCTTTGGACAAACATTCAAAGCTTCTGGTCAGAAACTGCTTTTATCACCTGAGGAACATTTCTAAACTGAGGGCAATGTTATCCAAACCTGACCTGGAGATGATTATTCATGTTTTTATCTCTTCTCGTTTAGATTACTGCAATTCCCTTTTTACTTGTTTTAATAAGTCTGCTGTCGCTCGTGTCCAGTTGGTCCAGAACGCTGCTGCGAGGCTTTTAACAGGAACTAATAGAAGGTCTCACATCACACCGGTTTTATATGATCTACATTGGCTCCCTGTTGAATTTAGAATTCATTTTAAAATTTTGGTATTAACTTTTAGAGCGTTAAATGGACAGGCCCCCCAGTACATCACAGAAATGCTGATCCCCTATTCTCCAGCCCGCACCCTTCGATCTTCAGCATTGAACCTTCTAAAGGTCCCTAAGACCCGGTTTAAAACTCGGGGTGACCTTTCCTTTCAGGCCGTAGCCCCCCGGCTGTGGAATGCCCTGCCCCTGTCTCTTCGTGTGACCGTCTCTATTGATTCCTTTAAAACGCAGCTTAAGACACTTTTATTCAGACAAGCTTTTAGATAAATGTTTTTATTTTAGTGTTTTTATCAATTGTTCTTGTTTTTATCAGCTGTTCTTATTGTTTTGATTAATCAGATGTTACTACAGTAATTCTTCTGTTTATTTTAATCTTTTATTTATATGTTGTACAGCACTTTGTGATTTTATCTGCGAAAAGTGCTATATAAATAAACTTTACTTACTTACTACTTACTTACTTACTTACTTACTTACTTACTTACTTACTTACTTACATAAATGTGTTTTAAAAAATCAGATAATGAATGCGCTTTTTCATGCAGAACGTTAGCTTGTTGAGTGTTACGACCCGAAGGCACGTAACATAAAGAGAGGGACACGAGACACAGAATGAGGTTTAAAAATAAAAGAGTTTTTATTTTTGGTCTCTCAGCGGCACGTCTCAGGGTGCACCGCAGCTGTTGTGGAGAGAAAAATAACCCACTCTGCGTCTTCGTGCCCACAAAAAGAAAGTAATAAAAAGAAAGATGGACCTGATGAGCCAATTCAAAGAAATAAACGGGCACCACAGGGGCCAGCTCCATACAGAGTCGTCGAAGCCCCTGTCAGCGCCGGGCTAAGGTCAAAACTCCCACCTAAAGTAAACAAAAAAGTGAAAAACAAGGCAATTGGTCTCACCAGGTCAAATCCAGCTTTGGGATGGCTAACAAACAAAAAAACTCCAAGTCCAGCGGGTCACTCATGTGCCCCGCACACAACAACCAAGTGAGCAGGTCTCAGCTCCAGCTTCTCCCAACAATGACAGCAGATCACAGCGCCAGGTTCTCTCAGTACCGACAGCAGGTCTCAGCTCCAGCTTCTCACAGCACGACAGCAGGTCACAGCTTCTTCTTCTTACAACAACATTGGCTTATCTTCTTCAACTCTCAGCTGCTTGGACCTCTTCTCAGTTTCTTCTGCGTCTGCTGCGGCTGCTTCTTCTGGTCTGCTGCTTCTTCGTCTGGTCTGCTGCTTCTTCATCTGCTCAGCTTCTGCAGTTTCTTCTTCTCATCATCTGGTCTGCTGCTTCTTCTTCTGGTCTGCTGCTTCTTCATCTGCTCAGCTTCTGCAGTTTCTTCTTCTTCTCATCTGGTCAGCTGCTTCTTCATCTCATTTCTGCTGCTTCTGATTCATCAGGACTGCTGCAACTGCTTGAACCTAAATAGAGGGAGCAATAACTCCACCTACAGCCTGCTTTAATGAGCAACAGCTGCAGCCAATCAGCCTCCCAAAAACCACTGCACACCATTGCACACCACTGCACACCACTAAAAAGCTCATCCCACTGGCCTGAATGAAAAGACATCCCCATGGGGCTGTAACACCCCTCCACAAAAGACTTTGCATGGAAAAACGTAGCTAAACCCATGCAAAGCACCCCCAAAAAAACCAAAACAACAACTACCTAACACGATAAAAAACAACAACGACCCAGGATAAAAAATAAAATAAAAAAAACCCAGCACCAACACCCATTGTTCAGATTCAAAATATCCCAAACCCAAAAATGCACCTTTTATCTGGAACTACTCTCAAAGACAGCCGTTCAGCAACACCCACAACACCGAATTTACTGACACCAGCTATAGAATGAGAGTGTTGCATGGGTAAGACAGCCAGACACAAAATGTTCCCAGCTGTAGCACTGGCCAGCACTGGAAAACACCACGCCGGTGGCAGTAACAGCACCCCCTGGGCAGCTCCACTAACAGCCTCTTTGAAAACACAGGACACAGAGTCAATCAACACATTATCATGGTCAGAGACAGCTGGAATGTGACTTAAAGGAGCAGGAGAAACCACATGTTTTGCCACTCCAACATCAGAACCAAACAAAAAACAGTCGCCGAGATCCACTTCTTCATCGACCAGCTCACCTCTCACTTCCCGCTGATAACCTAGAGGCAGGACATCAGACTCAGAGCACGGCACTGGGACGTACTCTGGCTCAGAGACAAACAAACAACAGTCACTCAGATCAATCACAACACCGTCCCCAACGCATTCATCCACCACCTGTGGTGTCACCCCTGGAGACACCAACCCACCATCCACAGCCAAACCATCATTCACAAGCTCAGAGATGCCCGCAACAAGAAAACTGGAGCACTGTCCCACCTCATCATCGCTTGCACACCACCCGGGGTGACAGCCCACCCCACTAAACGGGACATGTCTAACACCAAGCTCTAAGTCTCTCATTCGAACCTTATGATGCAACTCTAATTTCTGCTGCTCTAACCGAACTTCCTTTTCCCTCACAGCAGTGCGCTGTTAAACTAAAACAAGCTCCTTGTCCTGTAAAGCAAGCTGATGTCTGAGCGCCATGTCCTTCAAAGCTTGAGCACGACTGAGCTCCAAGACAGATTCAGTCTCCAACTGAATCTGCAACTCCTTCACCCTCAAAGCAGATCGTCTCTTGTCTAATTTGATCTCCCTCAAACGAATTACAGTAGCATAGTCCATGGTTGCTGGAATAATTTTTTTTTAATACAGCTAACCCAAAAGAAACTACTGCCCACAGACTACAGCACACGACCACCAAAAAAAAAAAAAACCCAGCCGTGCCTCAACGCACCACAGCTCACAGCTCTCACACAATAATAATAATAATAATAATAAATTCAATTTATACCGCACTTTTCATTAATAAAAATCTCAAAGTGCTACAACAATAAAACAAGTGATAAAATCAAATAAAATCAATAATGATATCAACTAAGATTAAAGACAGAATCATGCAATCAGCAACAACCGCACAACACCAAACACCGCACAACACCAAACACCACCACCTCCCAACCAAAAACGCGCGTCCTAACGCGCGATAGCCGAACAAAAACAACAAAACAGCCCAAAAAGCGCGAAAAGTGTGACAAGCCACAAATAAATAAAAAAAAGTTAGACAAGGCAAAAAAAGGAGGGACCAACAAAAAAGGAAAAAAAGTCCAGTTCAAAACTAGGAAACCTTGAGACGAGCCCCCATTTTATGTTACGACCCGAAGGCACGTAGCATAAAGAGAGGGACACGAGACACAGAATGAGGTTTAAAAATAAAAGAGTTTTTATTTTTGGTCTCTCAGCGGCACGTCTCAGGGTGCACCACAGCTGTTGTGGAGAGAAAAATAACCCACTCTGCGTCTTCGTGCCCACAAAAAGAAAGTAATAAAAAGAAAGATGGATCTGATGAGCCAATTCAAAGAAATAAACGGGCACCACAGGGGGCCAGCTCCATACGGAGTCGTCGAAGCCCCTGTCAGCGCCGGGCTAAGGTCAAAACTCCCACTTAAAGTAAACAAAAAAGCGAAAAACAAGGCAATTGGTCTCACCAGGTCAAATCCAGCTTTGGGATGGCTAACAAACAAAAAAACCTCCAAGTCCAGTGGGTCACTCACGTGTCCCGCACACAACAACCATGTGAGCAGGTCTCAGCTCCAGCTTCTCACAGCACGATAGCAGGTCACAGCTTCTTCTTCTTACAACAACATTAGCTTCTCTTCTTCAACTCTCAGCTGCTTGGACCTCTTCTCAGTTTCTTCTTCTTCTGGTCTTCTGCTTCTTCTTCTGGTCTGCTGCTTCTTCGTCTGGTCTGCTGCTTCTTCATCTGCTCAGCTTTTGCAGTTTCTTCTTCTCATCATCTGGTCTGCTGATTCTTCTTCTGGTCTGCTGCTTCTTCATCTGCTCAGCTTCTGCAGTTTCTTCTTCTTCTCATCTGGTCAGCTGCTTCTTCATCTCACTTCTGCTGCTTCTGATTCATCAGGACTGCTGCAACTGCTTGAACCTAAATAGAGGGAGCAATAACTCCACCTACAGCCTGCTTTAATGAGCAACAGCTGCAGCCAATCAGCCTCCCAAAAACCACCAAACACCACTGCACACCACTAAAAAGCTCATCCCACTGGCCTGAATGAAAATACATCCCCATGGGGATGTAACACTGAGCTAGCTGCTAACAGGGCACCGTCAACAACAGTCCCGGTCACATGACCAGCTCGCTCTCTGTTTATCTACCGCTGTCTCTGTGTTTCAGCCTATAAGATCAGATACACGTTTACATGGGCTAACTTACCTGAATTTTTTACTTTTATGACTTCTGTCGAGCCTGAAGCAACTGTGTTGGAGCGCGCAGTGTTGACTTCTCCCCCTCCCTGCCTGCTCGGTTGCTCCGCTGCAGTGAGCTGCTCGGCTCACTACCAAGTCACGTGACCAGTCAAACCGCAGCCTGTGCGATTAGAGAATCGCGCTTTAACATATCGCGAGATTATTGCAAATGCGATTAATCGTTCAGCCCTAGTTAGAGCCTATCAGTGGTTCCCAACCCTGGCCCCTGAGGAACACCACCCTGCTTGTTTTAGTTGTACCTCTGCTCCAACACACCTGATTTGAATGAATGGGTGATTAACAGGCTTCTGCTGAACTTAATTAAACCACTGAATCAGGTGTGTTGCAGCTGAGAAACAACTAAAGCATGCAGGATGGTGTTCCTCAAGGACCAGAGTTGGGAACCACTCTAATTTCCAGTCTGACTTTTTTTGAACAGGAAAATGCAGAAGTTGGTGTGAGAATAAAATAATACCAGATGTCCGTTTAATTTGTATCAGTCAAGGAAAAATAACAACCTCTGTGACTCGTTTTGTTTCAGGTGCCGAAGATCGCAGTGCCCCTCAACACAACCAAATACAACCCCTCCCTGGACGACAACCTGACACTCATCTCTTCCTTCAACAAGTTTCCCTACCCAGCGCAAGCAGAGCTCTCGTGGCTTACCGTAGCCTCGAAACACCCCGAGGAGCAAATCAAAGTCTGGTTCACCACGCAGAAGCTCAAACATGGCATCAGCTGGTCTCCTGAGGAGGTATTCAGATCATTTGTGGTGTTTTAGGTCCTGGGTTTCTCTCAAGCGGGGCTAAACTAATGGTTCTGTGTTTAATAATGAAATAACAGATGTTTGTTGGTGAATGTGTAGGTTTTTTCACATTTATTAAGTCTTATGTAGGTGTTACGCTTTAACTTCAGCTAATTTAAGACGCATATAATTATTTAGTAAAAAAAAAGGCACAACAGAAAACGCCTCTCCACTTCGCTGCAGTGCGCAGATATGACATGCTGCAGGAGGAAGCTTCTTCTGCAAGCTGTCGGCTGCACACAGCTGCTAAATAATTAAAATATATATATATATTTTTAAACATGCCGATCGTGCAGCTCATCCATCAATCAGCCAATTGTGTGTCATGTCCAATCTTAATTTGAAAAACTACAATAGAGTGAATCCATGAAAAACGAAACGCAAAGTAGCGAGGGACTACTGTACACATAGCTGTTGTTTTTGTGTTACAGTATGCTTTTGCAATAAATGTGGTTACGGTACTTGGAAGTGCTAATAGCAGCAGCAGCTAACTGTAGAACTTCCAGTGCAGCCGGCAGGAATATTTTTTAAATGACAATTTAGCCATATCCTGTGAAACTGACAGCAATTTGAACACTGTTTTTATGAATGTCTATGAATCTTTGCAGATTAGAGGCCAGTCTAAGGATCTTCTCTTCCAAAGTGAATCATCCATCCATCCATACATTCTCTTCTGCTTATCTGGGGTTGGGTCGCGGGGGTAGCAACCTAAGTAAGGAGGCCCAGACTTTCCTCTCCTCAGCCAATTGGGTCAGCTCCTCCGGGGGAATCCTAAGGCATTCCCATGCCAGCCGAAAAACATAGTCCCTCCAGCGTGTCCTGGGTCTTCCTCTGGGCCTCCTCCCAGTGGGACGTGCCCGGAACACCTCACCAGGGAGGCATCCCAACCAGATGTCCGAGCCACGTCATCTGGCTCCTCTCGATGTGGAGAAGCAGCGGCTCTACTCTGAAACCCTCCCGGATGATCGAACTTCTCACCCTATCTCTAAGGGAGAGTCCAGACACCCTGCGGAGAAAACTCATTTCAGCCGCTTGTATCCAAGATCTCGTTCTTTCGGTCACAACCCAAAGCTCATGACCATAGATGAGGGTGGGAACGTAGATCGATCGGTAAATTGAGAGCTTTGCCTTTTGACTCAGCTCTCTCTTCACCACGACAGACCGGTACAGCGCCCGCTTCACTGCGGATGCTGCACCTATCCGCCTATCGATCTCACGCTCCAGTTTTCCCTCATTCGTGAACAAGACCCCGAGATACTTAAACTCCTCCACTTGGGGCAGGACCTCCTCCCCGACCCGGAGAGGGCACTCTACCCTTTTCCGGCTCAAGACCATGGCCTCGGATTTGGAGGAACTGATCCTCATCCCGGCCGCATCACACTCAGCTGCAAACCGCTCCAGTGAAAGCTGTAGATCACGACCTGATGAAGCCAATAGGACCACATCATCTGTGAAAAAACAGAGAGGTGATTCTAAGGCCACCAAAACGGATCCCCTCAACACCTTGGCTGCGCCTAGAAATTCTGTCCATAAAAGTTATGAACAGAATCGGTGACAAAGGGCAACCTTGGCGGAGTCCAACTCTCACTGGAAACGAGCCTGACTTACTGCCGGCAATGCAGACCAAGCTCTGACACGGTCGTACAGGGACCTAACAGCGTATCAAAGGGCCTGGTACCCCATACTCCCGGAGTACCCCCCACAGGGTCCTCCACAGGGCCCCCGAGGGACGTGGTCGAATGCCTTCTACAAGTCCACAAAGCACATGTAAACTGGTTGGGCAAACTCCCACGCACCCTCCAGGACCCTGCTGAGGGTGTAGAGCTGGTCCAGTGTTCCACGACCAGGACGAAAACCACACTGCTCCTCCTGAATCCGAGGTTCGACTATCCGACATACCCTCCTCTCCAGAACCCCTGAATAGACCTTACCAGGGAGGCTTAAGAGTGTGATCCCACTATAGTTGGAACACACTCTACGGTCCCCTTTTTTGAATAGGGGAACCACCAACCCAGTCTGCCAATCCAGGAGAACCGACCCCGATGTTCACACAATATTGCAGAGTCGTGTAAGCCAACACAACCCCACAACATCCAGAGCCCTAAGGAACTCCGGCCGAATCTCGTCCACCCCTGGAGCCTTGCCACTGAGGAGCTTTTTTACCACCTCAGTGACCTCAGCACCAGAGATTGGAGAGCCCGACCCAAAGTCCCCAGGCTCTGCTTCCTCAGTGGAAGACGTGCCAGTGGGATTGAGCAGGTCTTGGAAGTATTCTGCCCACCGACTCACAACATCCCGAGTTGAGGTCAGCAGCACGCCACCCCCACTATAAATAGTAGGGGTGTAACGGTACGCTAAAATCACATCTTGGTTCGGTTCAGTTTCAAGGAGGGCTCTGTTTTGTTTATTTTCGGTTAAATTTTTTTTTTTTAAAGATGGATTTATAACGCACTTTTCATTAATGAAAATCTCAAAGTGCTACAAAGTGCAACAAAATTAAAGTTCAAATAAAACAAGTGATAAAACAAGTAAAATCAATAATGGTATCAACTAAGATCAAAGATAGAATCATGAGGAGGCAGAGTAGGCTCGCTTAAAAAGAAAGGTCTTTAAGCCGCTTTTAAAGTCAACCAGTGACTGTGGAGCTCTGAATAAGAGTTTTTTAGTATTAATGTTTTCTTAATGTTTATCAATTTTTAATGATTTCTGCAACACAACACTTGTGAATATGCGGGGTGAACCCCAACGTACAGGCACCAAGATGGGAGGCAACAAGTATGCCCACTCCTGCTCGGCGCCTCTCACAAGGGGCAACTCGAGTGGAAGAGTGTCCAACCCCTCTCAAGGAAACTGGTTCCAGAGCCAGAGCCAAGCGTTGAGGTGAGTCCGACTATTTCTAGCCGGAACCTCTCAACCTCACACACTAGCTCAGGCTCTTTCCCCACCAGAGAGGTGACATTCCATGTCCCAATAGCCAGCTTCTGTAGCCGAGGATCAGATCGCCAGTGTGAAGTCAAATCAGAAAAAGGAAGAAAAAAGAAAAAGAAAAAAAAGAAAAAAAAACATGCAGTCACATGGACCTAAAAGAGGGACGGACAATGAACAGGAAGCAGAAGAAAAGAGGAAGAGAGAGCCAAACAAATGGTAGTGGTGGACTCTTGACAAGAGATCTTAGCCAACCTGTGTGGAACTGGATGAATCTGTGAACGGGTGAAGAGGCAGCCGGTAAGACTAACTGTATTGTTTGTGAGATTGGACTTTAGTGAGATTGGACTTTAAGGCTTCCTACATTCCTCCAGCTGGGCTTCCAGGGTGTCGGTCAGCTAATTAGCACCCATTAACAGCAACATATATGAACTGAATATGAACTGAAGTGGTGGATTGTGGTGAAGAAACCTGGAGTTGATTAATTGTTTATTATTGAACTGATTGTTGTGTTGTTGGGTGGTGGATTTGGATGTTAAATTAACTGAAAGTTATTTATATTAAATATTTATGATTAGCATTGAAAAGTAGATGTTTAATAAATGTTAAAATGTAAAGAAATAAATGTAAATGTTATGTAGAAGGAAATATTAACTTGAAATGCACTTTAAAGTTTAAGTAGTTACTGGTTCATTTTAGACTACTTTGTGAGTTTAATTCATGATGGGTTGCTCAGTATTATTTATATAATTTATATAATTTAGTTTCTGTGTAATTTAGTGAATATAATTTATGTAAAAATGTATTTAAAAGTAATTGTATATTCCTTTGGGTTTGTTTAAAGGTTGTTACCTGCTTCTGGACCAAATGGGAGCATTTCTTGACACTAATAAATAAATGGTGGTCAACAAGAAGAAAATTGCTTGGTCCTTTGAGTAAGACCCTGTTAAATCAAGTTTGCATGAATTTATCCATCCCTTCTCAAGTGGGGAAGCCGCACAGTTTAAGAAGATAACTTGACAGTAAAAACCGTGCCTCTCAGTAAAAACCGGACCTCCTGTCAGTAAAAAACCGGTTGACAGTAAAAACCGGTCCTCCTGTCAGTAAAAAACCAGTTGACAGTAAAAAACCGGTGGGGGTAAAAAACCTGTCCTCTTGGGGACTGATAAAATGATTTTTTTTTATTTATTTATTTTTTATTTATAAAAAAAACAAGTACAAAAAAAACTTACAATGTCAAACAAGGCTCGAGACTTAAGGCATGCATAGCATAAAAGAGAATAAAGGCACATAAACAAAAACAATAATGAGTTTTGGGCAGCTTACAACAGAAATTCGTTACAGATTGTTTTAGTTTTTAAAGCTTTTGCATTAGTACAATACTTTAAAGTAGATAAGTAAGAGACAGTTGCTGACATCACTTGTTTGCCCCACATCTGAACAAATTGATTCAAAAGATGAAAGAGCCAACTGATAAGACTGTTGAACAATTAAAGATGGAGAGAACGACAGCAAAACGGTCGCTAACTCGATTGGTCAATAATATAACTCGGACGCATGAGGACATGACTGAAGAGGAATTAAAAGACAGCTTCCACAAGCTCAACATAGAAGCTGAAAAAGTTATGATGGCAAATGATGATCTAGAAGCAAGTCTCATCGCAGAAGTGGAATCCGAATTGGATGAAAATGAAGAAGCCACATTAAGTAAACAGCAGATGTCTGACCTGGAAAATACTGCAAAAGAATGTGGAGCAAAAGTAAGAGAAGTTAAAGGCTTAATCCAAGAGACCCTGTGGAGAACTTTTGGAAAGACTGAACTGTTAATTGCACTTCAAGTAGCAGAATCAGAATGTGAACATGTTGCCACCATCAAACCAGGAGTGGAAAAGGAGGCATATGACTTCACCATCAACCACCTGAAGGAACTTTTAAAAGCTGCAAAAGAAGTTAATTGTAAATGGAAGAGATGGATCCCTTATAATTATAAGGAGGAAATCCAGGATCGGCTGGGAGGATTGGAAGTACGTGTCCCCAAGCTTGTCTCTAGGACAGCAGAGTTCATCCATGCAAAGCTAAAGGAGGATGAAGAAAAAAAAGGGCCAATTGTACCTTCACAAAATTATTCTCTACCAACCATCAAACTGAAACCAACATCTCTCCCAAAGTTTCTTGGAAACAAACGTGATTTTTACAGATGGAGAAGGGATTGGGAAGCACTTCAAAAGCAAGGAGAACCAACTGGTTCAAAAGAGGTGAAAAAAGTGCAGCTCCTGGACAGCCTGGACGAGAGAATCATGAGAGACCTTCGCTTAACTTCCTATAGCACTCCAGAAGATATTTTTCAAGTCCTTGAGAACCGCTATGGAAACCAGACAGCCATTGCAATTGAAATTGTGGAAGAGCTACAGAGAATTCCTGCAGTTAGAGGTCACCAGCCAAGAAGAATCGTGGAGTTGATTCAAGCTGTTGAAAAAGCTCTTAAGGATTTAATCGATCTTGGAAATACTGGCGCCATTAAAAACCCTTTGGTGACAAAGTCAATTGAAACTAAACTTCCTGAAGTTTTGAAGAAGGAGTGGCTCGTTTATGCAGCTGATAAAAGGAATGCAGTGATGCCAGAGAATCGATTTGATCACCTCCTTGCATTTCTGAAAGACCAAGAAAAGATTTATGAACAACTAGAGCAATTGAGAGAGGAGGAGTCAAGCAGACAAGAAACACGATGGGAACAAAAACATGCCAGAACCAAGGCAGTCAAAGCAAGTGATGACTTTGCAAGATGTGTTGTCTGCGGCGATGGAAAGCATAGAAAAAGACTCTATTTTTGCAATCAGTTCAAAACATTAACAATAACTGAGAAAAGAGCAGCTGTCAAAAAGGTAGGAGTATGCACCAAGTGTTTGGAAATACATGATGATGAATCATACTGCAAACCTGGGTTTTTGTGCAAGAACCAAGACTGCAGGAATGGAGAAAGTCCACATCATTATTATCTATGTCCAAGTTCTGAAGTTAAGAAGAGCAATGCAGTCCAGAAGAGGAACCAAATCAGTCTGGAGAAAGACAAAAGTAGCAGAAAGTACACAGAGGATCAAGAAGAATTTCTTAAGCAATTGTCACCAGAGTTGGCCAAACATTGCAGAGATGTATTTTCAAATGCTGCATCTAGAGCCTTCAATTCAACTCACAATCAGTCAAATCTCTTGATGGATAGTGGAGTGCAGGAACTGCCAGTGTTAATGATGCTTCTTGAAGTAACTGCAAATGCTGGACAAAAGATTGGCACATTAATTGATTTGGCTTCGGATACAAATTACATAACACACAAGGCTGCAAGTAGATTAAATCTACAAAGTGAAGACATCACTCTCATTGTCCATGGAGTTGGGGGAATGAAAGTTTGTGTGGAAACAAAACGTTACCTCCTGAAGATTCGTGTCAAAAACTCCGGAGGCACCTTGAGATCCTACCAGCTTGTTTGTTATGGACTCGACAGCATTGCAGACATTCATAAGCATGTCAAAGCAAAACGGCTGCAAAGATTTTTTCCAGATGTACCACTGAATGAGCTTGCAAGGCCCAGAGAAATAAGCTTGCTCATAAGCCATAGGGAAGGTCAGTTGACACCCCAAAGAATTAAAGTTGTGGAGGACCTTGTACTGTGGGATGGCCCCTTAGGGAAAGTGGTTGGAGGAACTCATCCAGAACTGTTTGAAGAATTTGCCATGACAGTTCATACAACCAAAACACATTTTGCAAGGTCCATGAGAACAGCTGCTGTTAAATATGAAGAAATCATTCATGAGATCCCACAACATTCGCCAATAAACCATCAGGCCTCCACTCAACTCAAGGTTTCAAAGACTGCAACGTTAAACCAAGATTACTTGGAGAGGTGGAGATGGGACAGTATCGGCGCGGCTTGTGAACCTGATGTAAAGAAAATGTATAATTCTGTTTGGTTGGAAGAAAGAGAAGTTCACCTGCACAGATTCATTTGGCGTGATTCTGAAGATGAAAAGGTTGGAGTTTATGCAATTACAAGAGTGAACATTGGAGATAAACCTGCAGGATGCATTGTACAGCTGGCGATGCGAGAAACTGCAAGTTTACCCTCATTTACTCATCTTGAAGTGGAGCGGCAAGTTATTCAGAATAACAGCTATGTTGACGACATTCTGACGTCCCACAATGACCCAGACAGGTTAAAGGAAATCACAGAAAATGTGGAGCACATTCTTAAAGCTGGAGGTTTCAAACCCTGGGTGTTTTCTGGGCAAAGTGGGAGGAAAGATTGTACCAACAAACCGGATGAAGCAGGAAAAAAGACTATGGTTCTACCAAACCAGATGCGGGACGAGGATAAAAAAGCACTCTGTCTGGGGTACACTGTGGAGGAAGATAAGCTCCATGTCATGGTTAGCATAAATTGTTTAAAGAAGAGGAAAAAAATGCGACATGGACAAAACCACCAGTTGGACCAAGTCAGGAGTCAAACACCCAACCCTTTGACAAGACGAGTGCTCCTCAGCCAAGTGTCTGGTCTGTATGACCCAATTGGTTTGGTGACCCCTGCAAAGCAAAATAAGGCATTTGTTGCTGTAACCACGAGGACTGGGATAAAGGAGTCAGAACTCAAACAAGACCTGCCTTATAATCGGACAGAGGTCTTGGCAAAGGAACGGCGGCCATCAATATCCATACAGAACCTGATAAACGTTAACCGCTTTAGCAGTTTGGCACGACTAGTCAAGACAATTGTCTGGGTTTGGAGAGCGGCAAAGAAATTCATCACGAAAAATCAAGCTGCAAGTAAACCAAAGTGGGAGGCAGTCTGCTCAACTGGGGTAATCTCCGTTAGAGAACGACAAGATGCTCTCAGGGACATTTTTCTTACTGCTCAAATGGGTGCCAACTTTCCCAACACAACCACAGATAGGTTGGTGGTTTACAAAGAGTCTGGATTATTGGTCTGTGGCAGCAGAATACAGATCTTCAGAGAAGACCGAGTTGCAGTTCCCATCATCCCCTATGATACCTGTAGAGGAACGTATGGAAAGTCAAACCAAAGAGGAATAAAACTCCAGATGTACCAAGTACAACAACAGAGGAACGTATGGAAAGTCAAACAAATGAGGAATAAAACTCCAGATGTACCAAATTTGACAACGGAATTGCGATCTTCCCAGTGGTTCATGGAAAGATCGAGTGGGAGGTGTGAAGTCAAATCAGAAAAAGGAAGAAAAAAGAAAAAGAAAAAAAAAGAAAAAAACATGCAGTCACATGGACCTAAAAGTGGGACGGACAATGAACAGGAAGCAGAAGAAAAGAGGAAGAGAGAGCCAAACAAATGGTAGTGGTGGACTCTTGACAAGAGATCTTAGCCAACCTGTGTGGAACTGGATGAATCTGTGAACGGGTGAAGAGGCAGCCGGTAAGACTAACTGTATTGTTTGTGAGATTGGACTTTAGTGAGATTGGACTTTAAGGCTTCCTACATTCCTCCAGCTGGGCTTCCAGGGTGTCGGTCAGCTAATTAGCACCCATTAACAGCAACATATATGAACTGAATATGAACTGAAGTGGTGGATTGTGGTGAAGAAACCTGGAGTTGATTAATTGTTTATTATTGAACTGATTGTTGTGTTGTTGGGTGGTGGATTTGGATGTTAAATTAACTGAAAGTTATTTATATTAAATATTTATGATTAGCATTGAAAAGTAGATGTTTAATAAATGTTAAAATGTAAAGAAATAAATGTAAATGTTATGTAGAAGGAAATATTAACTTGAAATGCACTTTAAAGTTTAAGTAGTTACTGGTTCATTTTAGACTACTTTGTGAGTTTAATTCATGATGGGTTGCTCAGTATTATTTATATAATTTATATAATTTAGTTTCTGTGTAATTTAGTGAATATAATTTATGTAAAAATGTATTTAAAAGTAATTGTATATTCCTTTGGGTTTGTTTAAAGGTTGTTACCTGCTTCTGGACCAAATGGGAGCATTTCTTGACACTAATAAATAAATGGTGGTCAACAAGAAGAAAATTGCTTGGTCCTTTGAGTAAGACCCTGTTAAATCAAGTTTGCATGAATTTATCCATCCCTTCTCAAGTGGGGAAGCCGCACAGTTTAAGAAGATAACTTGACAGTAAAAACCGTGCCTCTCAGTAAAAACCGGACCTCCTGTCAGTAAAAAAACGGTTGACAGTAAAAACCGGTCCTCCTGTCAGTAAAAAACCAGTTGACAGTAAAAAACCGGTGGGGGTAAAAAACCTGTCCTCTTGGGGACTGATAAAATGATTTTTTTTAATTTATTTTTTTTTTATTTATAAAAAAAACAAGTACAAAAAAAACTTACAATGTCAAACAAGGCTCGAGACTTAAGGCATGCATAGCATAAAAGAGAATAAAGGCACATAAACAAAAACAATAATGAGTTTTGGGCAGCTTACAACAGAAATTCGTTACAGATTGTTTTAGTTTTTAAAGCTTTTGCATTAGTACAATACTTTAAAGTAGATAAGTAAGAGACAGTTGCTGACATCACTTGTTTGCCCCACATCTGAACAAATTGATTCAAAAGATGAAAGAGCCAACTGATAAGACTGTTGAACAATTAAAGATGGAGAGAACGACAGCAAAACGGTCGCTAACTCGATTGGTCAATAATATAACTCGGACGCATGAGGACATGACTGAAGAGGAATTAAAAGACAGCTTCCACAAGCTCAACATAGAAGCTGAAAAAGTTATGATGGCAAATGATGATCTAGAAGCAAGTCTCATCGCAGAAGTGGAATCCGAATTGGATGAAAATGAAGAAGCCACATTAAGTAAACAGCAGATGTCTGACCTGGAAAATACTGCAAAAGAATGTGGAGCAAAAGTAAGAGAAGTTAAAGGCTTAATCCAAGAGACCCTGTGGAGAACTTTTGGAAAGACTGAACTGTTAATTGCACTTCAAGTAGCAGAATCAGAATGTGAACATGTTGCCACCATCAAACCAGGAGTGGAAAAGGAGGCATATGACTTCACCATCAACCACCTGAAGGAACTTTTAAAAGCTGCAAAAGAAGTTAATTGTAAATGGAAGAGATGGATCCCTTATAATTATAAGGAGGAAATCCAGGATCGGCTGGGAGGATTGGAAGTACGTGTCCCCAAGCTTGTCTCTAGGACAGCAGAGTTCATCCATGCAAAGCTAAAGGAGGATGAAGAAAAAAAAGGGCCAATTGTACCTTCACAAAATTATTCTCTACCAACCATCAAACTGAAACCAACATCTCTCCCAAAGTTTCTTGGAAACAAACGTGATTTTTACAGATGGAGAAGGGATTGGGAAGCACTTCAAAAGCAAGGAGAACCAACTGGTTCAAAAGAGGTGAAAAAAGTGCAGCTCCTGGACAGCCTGGACGAGAGAATCATGAGAGACCTTCGCTTAACTTCCTATAGCACTCCAGAAGATATTTTTCAAGTCCTTGAGAACCGCTATGGAAACCAGACAGCCATTGCAATTGAAATTGTGGAAGAGCTACAGAGAATTCCTGCAGTTAGAGGTCACCAGCCAAGAAGAATCGTGGAGTTGATTCAAGCTGTTGAAAAAGCTCTTAAGGATTTAATCGATCTTGGAAATACTGGCGCCATTAAAAACCCTTTGGTGACAAAGTCAATTGAAACTAAACTTCCTGAAGTTTTGAAGAAGGAGTGGCTCGTTTATGCAGCCGATAAAAGGAATGCAGTGATGCCAGAGAATCGATTTGATCACCTCCTTGCATTTCTGAAAGACCAAGAAAAGATTTATGAACAACTAGAGCAATTGAGAGAGGAGGAGTCAAGCAGACAAGAAACACGATGGGAACAAAAACATGCCAGAACCAAGGCAGTCAAAGCAAGTGATGACTTTGCAAGATGTGTTGTCTGCGGCGATGGAAAGCATAGAAAAAGACTCTATTTTTGCAATCAGTTCAAAACATTAACAATAACTGAGAAAAGAGCAGCTGTCAAAAAGGTAGGAGTATGCACCAAGTGTTTGGAAATACATGATGATGAATCATACTGCAAACCTGGGTTTTTGTGCAAGAACCAAGACTGCAGGAATGGAGAAAGTCCACATCATTATTATCTATGTCCAAGTTCTGAAGTTAAGAAGAGCAATGCAGTCCAGAAGAGGAACCAAATCAGTCTGGAGAAAGACAAAAGTAGCAGAAAGTACACAGAGGATCAAGAAGAATTTCTTAAGCAATTGTCACCAGAGTTGGCCAAACATTGCAGAGATGTATTTTCAAATGCTGCATCTAGAGCCTTCAATTCAACTCACAATCAGTCAAATCTCTTGATGGATAGTGGAGTGCAGGAACTGCCAGTGTTAATGATGCTTCTTGAAGTAACTGCAAATGCTGGACAAAAGATTGGCACATTAATTGATTTGGCTTCGGATACAAATTACATAACACACAAGGCTGCAAGTAGATTAAATCTACAAAGTGAGGACGTCACTCTCATTGTCCATGGAGTTGGGGGAATGAAAGTTTGTGTGGAAACGAAACGTTACCTCCTGAAGATTCGTGTCAAAAACTCCGGAGGCACCTTGAGATCCTACCAGCTTGTTTGTTATGGACTTGACAGCATTGCAGACATTCATAAGCATGTCAAAGCAAAACGGCTGCAAAGATTTTTTCCAGACGTACCACTGAATGAGCTTGCAAGGCCCAGAGAAATAAGCTTGCTCATAAGCCATAGGGAAGGTCAGTTGACACCCCAAATAATTAAAGTTGTGGAGAACCTTGTACTATGGGATGGCCCCTTAGGGAAAGTGGTTGGAGGAACTCATCCAGAACTGTTTGAAGAATTTGCCATGACAGTTCATACAATCAAAACACATTTTGCAAGGTCCATGAGAACAGCTGCTGTTAAATATGAAGAAATCATTCATGAGATCCCACAACATTCGCCATTAAATCATCAGGTCTCCACTCAACTCAAGGTTTCAAAGACTGCAACGTTAAACCAAGATTACTTGGAGAGGTGGAGATGGGACAGTATCGGCGCGGCTTGTGAACCTGATGTAAAGAAAATGTATAATTCTGTTTGGTTGGAAGAAAGAGAAGTTCACCTGCACAGATTTATTTGGCGTGATTCTGAAGATGAAAAGGTTGGAGATTATGCAAGTACAAGAGTGAACATTGGAGATAAACCTGCAGGATGCATTGCACAGCTGGCGATGCGAGAAACTGCAAGTTTACCCTCATTTACTCATCTTGAAGAGGAGCGGCAAGTTATTCAGAATAACAGCTATGTTGACGACATTCTGACGTCCCACAATGACCCAGACAGGTTAAAGGAAATCACAGAAAATGTGGAGCACATTCTTAAAGCTGGAGGTTTCAAACTTAAACCCTGGGTGTTTTCTGGGCAAAGTGGGAGGAAAGATTGTAACGACAAACAGGATGAAGCAGGAAAAAAAGACTATGGTTTTACCAAACCAGATGCGGGACGAGGATAAAAAATCACTCGGTCTGGGGTACATTGTGGAGGAGGATAAGCTCCATGTCATGGTTAGCATAAATTTTTCAAAGAAGAGGAAAAAAATGCGACTTGGACAAAACCTCCAGTTGGACCAAGTCAGGAGTCAAACACCCAACCCTTTGACAAGACGAGAGCTCCTCAGCCAAGTGTCTGGTCTGTATGACCCAATTAGTTTGGTGACCGCTGCAAAGCAAAAGGGGGCAATCCTGGTGCGGAAAGCCTTCCAGGAAGCAAAAAATGTGAGTAACCAAGTAAAAGACACCTGGGATTTAGCACTCTCAAATGATCTTAGAGAAGATGCAATCATGCTCTTTGAGGAGTACACTCAGCTTGGTAAAATCCAGTTCATCAGGAAAAATCAAGCTGTAAGTAAACCAAAGTGGGAGGCAGTCTGCTCAACTGGGGTAATCTCCATTAGAGAACGACAAGATGCTCTCAGGGACATTTTTCTTGCTGCTCAAATGGGTGCAAACTTTCCCAACACAACCACAGATAGGTTGGTGGTTTATCGAGACAAAGAGTCTGGATTATTAGTCTGTGGCGGCAGAATACAGATCTTCAGAGAAGACAGACGGATGAGACAGAAGGAGTTCATGAGAACGTGTGGAAAGTCAAACCAGAGAGGAATAAAACTCCAGATGTACCAAGTACGACAACAGAGGAACGTATGGAAAGTCAAACAAATTTTCATTCATTCATTCAACCTTTATTTATACAGGCTAGCCTCGTTGAGTCACGGGGACTCATTTACAAGAGGGACCTGTCTCACTCACACCAAACAACCATCCACTCTCACACTCACACCTAGGGTCAATTTAGAGTCACCAATCAGCCTAACAAGCATGTTTTTTGGTCTGTGGGAGGAAACCGGAGTACCCGGAGGAAACCCACGCATGCACGGGGAGAACATGCAAACTCCACCCAGAAAGGCCCCGGACCGGGATTTGAACCGGCAACCTTCTCGCTGAGAGGCAGCAGCTCTACCAGTTGTGCCACCGTGCTGCCCAAA
>JBBPBX010046157.1:9032-26701 GCA_038048925.1 Garcialebias charrua | reverse complement strand
TCAGCTGTTAATATACTGGTTGGTGTTTTATTCATCATTATTTTTTTGCATTTTGTGTTCATGTGTGTAATGGAGAGGAGAAACTGAATGAATTCAAGGCTGAAGATGACCTTTACTGGCTTTCTTGTCGAACCACAGCATTCCAAATCATGTCGCCAGTAATCTGTGGAGGAGAATCCTAATAGGTGGAAAGCTTGTGTGGTCAGAAGACACAACGTGAACATCAGCAGTTTAGTCACTCATTGATCAGGAGGGGTTTCAAAGACATCAGCTGAGTGTGAGATGAAGATTAACACAGTGTAATGCTGCTGCAGCAGCTTCATGTACAGTATGTCTCCATCAAGGATAACGCTGGATTGCCACTACTTTAGTAGGCTGCCTTTTTGTGTGTAGTGTTTAAAGTGTGTAGATCATCCCAGGACTGCAATCTGAAGCTAACAATTAAAATATTGTACAGAAGGCAATTGGTTGAAGAAAACATATTTTTTTCACTACCTTCTAGGGAGTATATTTAGTCGTATCAACATTAATATGTCAGCTCAAACTTACTATTGATATCTGTTTGACAGAACATCACTTAAAAATAGCCAAAATATTTAATTATAATTTTTGTAACATTATTGGTATTGGATAAATATTAGTAGCATTTTCTGAAGCATCATTTAAAAAAAAAGAAAAAAACATGTTTTGGCCCTGAAATCTTGATCTAATGATTACAAACATTATATTTTATCTTTTGCAAGTGATTTTGATAAAAACTGTGTCCTTAGATGTATCTACCATCAAAAAGTAATGTGAAACTCAGTGCTTTTAGATTTTTAGCAAAATCCAGTTATGATAATGAAGCGCCTCTAACTGCATTTTCCCTTTCATATAGCAGATACATAAATGAGGAAGTTAAGAAAATTGTCAGTGAATTAGCAGTCAATTTTATTTAAAAAAATCAAATACACATCAAAATTAAATACTTTGCACCAACTAAAACAAAAAAAAAAGGGCACTATTGTCTGTTAAACATATGGTCTGAGAAAAACCTAGATAAACTGCATGGAAAGTGCAGTGATAAAGAAGAACTCCGCATTTGATGGTGCAATTTAAAAGTGAAGAAAGTTATTGATGGCTCAATAATGTTGATAAAATCCCCCAGAAGCTTCTGGTGCATCTGCTTTTTCACATTAATATTCATCACTTTTTTCATCAAGAGGCAAGGAACCAAAATAAAATGTGTTTCCACTTGAGGTGGAAGGGATGTATGGTAAGTATGGGTTTGTGTATCTGTAGAATGCATTTACACTTTCTTTCTTTTCCACATTCACTCTCACACCTCATAAGCCAGACTCTGGCTGCTCCATATGGATGATGCTCATATTTGACAGTTTGTGACACATCAGAATTCAAACCTACCGTAATAAGTTTTTTGTGTGCATCCGGAACTCTTAAGAAGCATGACAACATGCGTTCAGACTTTTACATAGCTATTTGATCATTGTTGTGATTTTTACAATTAAAAAAAAAATCTGTTTTACTAGTTACCTCTTACATAATAAGTTTGCCTTTTTTTACACCAGAAAAAAATGACTTTACTTTAAATATAAATATATTTTTTAAATTAAAGAATATTTACTTTTTATTTTATTTATTTTTACAATTTATTACCTTTTTGGAATAAATTAATTTCAAGATGGCTGCCACAGCAACTTCACATTAGCCATAAAAATTTAATATAACTCACCCACTGTTTCAGTTATTAAGCTTATATTTTATGTGGTAGTAGCTTAGAGTAATTTACAACACATTCTTCTTGACAAAAACAAATACAACTCTGTAATTTTCTGATATAATGAGATTTTTTTTAATTTAACACATCTATTTATTATTTATTATTCTGTCCTATGTTTGTAAACTTGCTCTTGCCCCACCTATGACTTCTGATCCATCCATCCATCCATCAATTTTTGTCCACTTATCCGGGGTCGGGTCGTGGGGGTAGCAGCCTAAGTAGGGAGGCCCAGACTTCCCTCTCCCCAGCCACTTGAAGCAGCTCCTCTGGGGGAATCCCAAGGCGTTCCCAGGCCAGCCGAGAAACATAGTCCCTCCAGCGTGTCCTGGGTCTTCCTCTGGGTCTCCTCCCGGTGGGACATGCCCGGAACACCTCACCAGGGAGGCGTCCAGGAGGCATCCTAACCAGATGCCCGAGCCACCTCAACTGGCTCCTCTCGATGTGGAGAAGCAGCGGCTCTACTCCGAGTCCCTCCCGGATGACTGAGCTTCTCACCCTATCTCTAAGGGAGAGTCCAGACACCCTGCGGAGAAAACTCATTTCAGCCGCTTGTATCCGAGATCTCGTTCTTTCGGTCACAACCCAAAGCTCATGACCATAGATGAGGGTAGGAACGTAGATCGATCGGTAAATTGAGAGCTTTGCCTTTCGACTCAGCTCTCTCTTCACCACGACAGACCGGTACAGCGCCCGCTTCACTGCGGATGCTGCACCTATCCGCCTATCGATCTCACGCTCCAGTTTTCCCTCATTCGTGAACAAGACCCCGAGATACTTAAACTCCTCCACTTGGGGCAGGACCTCCTCCCCGACCCGGAGAGGGCATGCTACCCTTTTCCGGCTCAAGACCATGGCCTCGGATTTGGAGGAACTGATCCTCATCCCGGCCGCATCACACTCGGCTGCAAACCGCTCCAGCGAAAGCTGTAGATCACGATCTGATGAAGCCAATAGGGCGGCCGTGGTGTAGTGGTAATGGCAGTCGTCTCCCGATCGGAAAGTTGGCGGTTCGACTCCCGGGACCCGCACCATGTGTCGTTGTGTCCTTGGGCAAGACACTTAACCCTGAGTTGCTCCCGGTAGGACTGGAAAGCACCTTGCATGGTAGTCTGCCGCCACCGGTTTATGAATGTGTGTAGCATTCAATATATGTGTAGCACTTTGAGATTTTCAGTAATGAAAAGTGCGTTATAAATTGAATTAATTATTATTATTATTATTTATTATTATTAATAGGACCACATCATCTGCAAAAAACAGAGAAGCGATTCTAAGGCCACCAAAACGGATCCTCTCAACACCTTGGCTGCGCCTAGAAATTCTGTCCATAAAAGTTATGAACAGAATCGGTGACAAAGGGCAACCTTGGCGGAGTCCAACTCTCACTGGAAACGAGCCTGACTTACTGCCGGCAATGCGGACCAAGCTCTGACACCGGTCGTACAGGGACCTAACAGCCCATATCAATGGGCCTGGTACCCCATACTCCCGGAGTACCCCCCACAGAACCCCCCGAGGGACGCGGTCGAATGCCTTTTCCAAGTCCACAAAGCACATGTAAACTGGTTGGGCAAACTCCCACGCGCCCTCCAGGACCCTGCTGAGGGTGTAGAGCTGGTCCAGTGTTCCACGACCAGCACGAAAACCACACTGCTCCTCCTGAATCCGAGGTTCGACTATCCGACGGACCCTCCTCTCCAGAACCCCTGAATAGACCTTACCAGGGAGGCTTAAGAGTGTGATCCCCCTATAGTTGGAACACACCCTACGGTCCCCCTTTTTGAATAGGGGAACCACCACCCCAGTCTGCCAATCCAAGGGAACTGCCCCCGATGTCCACGCGATATTGCAGAGTCGCGTAAGCCAACACAACCCCACAACATCCAGAGCCCTAAGGAACTCCGGGCGAATCTCATCCACCCCCGGAGCCCTGCCACCGCGGAGCTTTTTAACCACCTCGGTGACCTCAGCACCAGAGATCGGAGAACCCGACCCAAAGTCCCCAGGCTCCGCTTCCTCAGTGGAAGACGTGCCAGTAGGATTGAGGAGGTCTTCGAAGTACTCCGCCCACCGACTCACAACATCCCGAGTTGAGGTCAACAGCACGCCATCCCCACCATAAATGGTGTTGGTCGCGTACCGCTTTCCCCCCCTGAGACGTCGGATGGTGGACCAGAATCGCCTCGAAGCCGTACGGAAGTCATTCTCCATGGCCTCTCCGAACTCCTCCCACGCCCGAGTTTTTGCCTCAGCAACCACCCGAGCCGCATGCCGCTTGGACTGTCGGTACCTATCTGCTGCTTCCGGGGTCCCACAGGCCAAAAAGGCCCAATAGGACTCCTTCTTCAGCATGACAGCATCCCTCACCGCCGGTGTCCACCACCGGGTTCGAGGGTTGCCACCACGACAGGCACCAACAACCTTGCGGCCACAACTCTGATAAGCTGCCTCGACAATAGAGGCGCGGAACATGGCCCACTCGGACTCAATGTCCCCCGCCTCCCTCGGAACGTGTTCAAAGCTCTCCCGGAGGTGGGAGTTAAAGCTCCGTCTTACGGGAGACTCTGCCAGACGTTCCCAGCAGACCCTCACAATACGTTTGGGTCTGCCAGGTCTGACCGGCATCCTCCCCCACCATCGGAGCCAACTCACCACCAGGTAGTGGTCAGTGGACAGCTCCGCCCCTCTCTTCACCCGAGTGTCCAGGACATGCGGCCGCAGATCAGATGAGACGACAACAAAGTCGATCATCGAACTGCGACCTAGGGTGTCCTGGTGCCAAGAGCACATATGTACACCCTTATGCCTGAACATGGTGTTCGTTATGGACAATCCATGACGAGCACAGAAGTCCAATAACAGAACACCACTCGGGTTCAGATCAGGGGGGCCGTTCCTCCCAACCACATACCTCCAGGTCTCACTGTCATTGCCCACGTGAGCGTTGAAGTCCCCCAGTAGAACAAGGGAGTTCTGATCCGTTAAACATAATTCAATGAAACTTGATACACATGCATCATCACTAGACACTGTTATTCTTTTTATGACCCCAGCTCAAGGTCACAGATTATCCAAGGTCTTGGCTTGTCCGGTCCATTGCTATAGATTGCTGTATAATACAGGTAGTCCCCGATTTACGAGCGAGATCCGTTACAACGAGGCGCTCGTAAACCGGAAATCTCGTAATTTGGAACGGCCGCCATGTCTCTCGTAAATCCGGAAATTCGCTCGTAAATTGGAACGGTTTCGCTAGCGCGACTACAAACACTCTATTTTCATCCAAAAACTGCTTATGAGTGCATAAAAATGATCGGAAACGTGTGTCTATATGTTTATCTAACTAACTGTTGTGAAAAAACACATGAAAACTCAGTATTTTTTGCGTTTTTTCCAAAAATTCGCCAACTCGTAAGTCTGGAACCTCGTAGATCAGAGCGCTCGTAATTCGGGGACTACCTGTAGTTTGTTGAGACATATAATGTGTTGCTTGTTGTAGGAATGACAGGCTTTTTTTAAAAATTGCAGTACTCAAGAACCTATGACATTTTTGTTTCCAAGAAGAATAATGTAGTGAAGTCATTTGAACTAAAATACATGTTTTAATTGTTGGGTTTCTTTTTTTTTATTGTATTTATTTTTAATTTTTAGATTGAATGATTAAAAATGTCCCATTAACATTTTAATTTTTCCTTAAGATTAACCTACTCCATGGACTTTTAATCATTTTTGCTTCACTTTTTTTTAACAGCTCTTTCTTCTGTAACATTTTAATTGTATGTGTGTTAACTGTTAAAAGGTTAATTAAATTTACTTTTTATTTGTTCATAGAAATAAAATGAACTTTTCAGTGCTTCCCCCTCAGATTAGGAAGGGACCAAGGTGAATTGCATTATGTTCTGTTTTGTCCTCGTGATAAGAGGAGTTTAGGGAGGAGTAGTTAGAAATTAATAGGCTTACATTTCCTGGCTTTTCTGTTTTAATTAATCTTTGTGGGTATAATACTGTGTCATGAGCCTGTCGGTCACCTTCACTGTTTTGCACCTTCCTCTGGTTTTTGAAAAGACTAAGATGACCCATCACAATAGATAAAATATGAATGAGGAGGGAAATCTTAATTTATGGAAATCCAACTCATATTTTAAAACCATTTAACAATGGCATTGTGATTCTTTTTTAAGCTTAGTTTGTGTGTGTGGTGCAATGGGTGGTCAGTTATCTGGCTATAAGTAGAGATAACGGACAAGATGAGAAACACGGGTTTATTGAAGAAAAAATGGGATTTGTACCAACATGCAGGTAGGTATGGAGGGGATTTGTGTTGTCTTTTGTGAATACTGATGCCTTTACATGAGATCCCACCTCAACAGCCCGTTTTCCTTTTCACCTTTCGTTTCTGTACATCTTTACTCTCCTTTCTGCTCTTTCTATTTACCTTTGTCTCTGACTACACTGTGAATCCCTCAGGATCTGATTCTGATTTATTCTTGGGCACAACATCTTCTATTGTCCCTCTAATGGCTTTAAACCCAACCCCCCCATGCACACACACACACACACATACACACACACACACACACCACTTTTTCCCTCTTTACCCAAAATCAATAATGTGTGCTGTGTCTGTGTGGACATGTGGTTGTCTATTTAAAACAGCTGCTAGACTGTAAGTTAAATTTTATATACACATACAAAGCATTGGAGTCTGTGGCTGAGATGATGTCTGTTTTCACAGCTTGTAATTCATTATTATGGCTCCCAGTTGTACCGTCAGTCAGACAGCACCAAGAGGCGTCACAGCCTGTACACATAAACTACAAGCTAATAAGCTCTCCCTGTCCTGACTATAGAATTTACTGGATGGGCTGCACCAAATCATTCACATTCATTACCGGTAGTTTGAATCAGTGCTGTAATAAAGCAATACCGTTTTTATTTTTGTTTCTCATTTTGGTTGTTGGTTTTAAGCGTCAATGCGGCACGCACAGTTGTTAGAGCTGCCGCCACTTAGCAAGAAGGTTGCTGGATCAAATCTCAGCTGGTGGCCTTTCTGGGTGGAGTTTGCGTGTTCTTTCTATGCATGCGTGGGTTTTCGATGAAAAACATGCATGTTAGGCTGATTGTTAACTCTAAATTGTCCATAGGTGTGAGTGAGAGAGTGAATGGTTGTTTGTCTCTTTGTGGCCCTGTGATGGACTGGAGACCTGTCCAGGGCATACTCCGCTTCTCGTATAGTTACTGCTGGATATGGGCACCAGTGACCCCCGTGACCCAAAAAAGGATGAAATGGGTAAAGATGATGGATGGATGGATGGATGGATGGGTTTTAAGCATCACATTTGGCACAAACTTTACTTGAACCACATACGGTATGAATTAAACATTTTTTTATTAATTCCTGTACAATAAATCTAAAGCTATAAGAAGCTTTGTTTTTGTCCAAAATGAAGCACCATTTAAAATCCATGCTGTATAAGTCACATTTAAACAAATAAAAAAAAGTAGTACTGTAAAAAGTCAAACTATAAGAGCAGGTTAGTATATTATATTATTATTATTATTTACTTGTTAGCACCTTCTTCAATTCTGTTGCTATCCATTGATTTGCTAATCATTGCCTTCAACAGAAATCAAAAGCAATAATGTTTTTGTCTGTGTCGGTGTGTTTTGTATGTTTCTGTGATTTGTATTTTTATTTTTTTGTCTGTGTTTGGTATTGAGGGGCAGCACGGTGGCACAACTGGTAGAGCAGCTGCCTCTCAGCGAGAAGGTTGCCGGTTCAAATCCTGGTCCGGGGGCCTTCCTGGGTGGAGTTTGCATGTTCTCTCCGTGCATGCGTGGGTTTCCTCCGGGTACTCCGGTTTCCTCCCACAGACCAAAAACATGCATGTTAGGCTGATTGTTAACTCTAAATTGTCCTTAGGTGTGAGTGAGAGAGTGAATGATCATTTGTATCTATGTGGCCCTGTGATGGACTTGCGACCTGTCCAGGGTGTACCCCTCCCCTCGCACTGTGATTGCTGGACATGGGCACCGACGACCCCCGTGACCCAAAATGAAGAAGTGGGTACAAGATAATGGATGGATGGATGGATGGATGTTTAGTATTGGTGAAACATCTCATGAACAATTGGACATAATTAAATAAAGCTTTCAGGAAAAAACAAAACAAACATCTGATGTAATTAACTTTAGGAGCCAACATAACCCGGGATGACTGCCACAGCTATAAAGCACAACAATATATATTATTATAAAATATCTTTAACAAATATCAAGATTTAAAAAAATGCTTTTGTGTTTATATCTGGGAGTAATTCACAACAAATAACCAAAGGGCAATTTACTGGTTGAGATTTTTGCTTAAGCATTAACAGTTGGAGTCAACCATGTTTGTCTGTTGAATCCCTGGATGGATTTTAATAAAATGTTTAAAAAGTAATAATTTGATGTACATCTAGAACTGTCATGAGTGTGGAATCAATTCAGGCCAAAGTGGTTGCTACAGCTTGTTGATATTAGCCAACACATACATGGCTATAACTTAAACATCAGAAGAACTGAGCTAAAATATAATGTGGTAATTTATTTCCAAGATTTGTCCACATGTCAACTCCCTCATTTCTCATCATAGGATAATCTTGAAAATCTGTCATGAAAAGCTTCTATGATTTTTTTTAAATGCTTGGCCTTTGATTTAAGATTTATTTACTCTAAAGTGTTGTATTATATTTCATCCTGTAAGTATATATTTAGCTGAGCCAACTCAGAGGTACCTGACTCACGTGAGAGAAAATGGAACATCAGTCACTCTTTCGGTTTGCCGGAGAAAATCACTGAAGCAAACACCACTACACACACGTATACACACCTTGTTGCCATTTGTCAGCTTGCCTCTTCATATTTCATCTCTGTGAAGCATTACTAACACAGCAAGCGAGTGCTTTCTCTTGTTCTGTGAGTCTCACTGTCAAGCAGAGGGATTTTTAACTCCTACATGGTAGACCAAAGTGCTTCAATTTTCCCCTTGCTTGGAGAAATGGACTACACAAAACCTTTGAAGCCCTCACGTCATTGGGAAGCGAATGTGGCTTGTTTGGTAATGCACAATATAGGCTTTTGAATACATTGCAAAAGGAGTTGAAGTAATTGTTTCATTATACATATTTATTTTAGATCCTTCAGGATGCACATCTGTATACACTACATGTATGGTAGTTTTATTTTAAAGCAACAAAGTTTTTGTTTACCTTCAGTGCAAGTATTCACAGTGTCTGGTTGAATAAAATATACCGTATGACTTTTTGCGCTCGTAAAGTACAGCAATCTAAGACCAACTATTGTGTTAGTTTGCTCCTTTGTTACATCCAGTAGTTTGTATAATTAATATGTAGGTTTCAAATGCTAATTTTTGTTCAAAATCCAAATACATTTTTTTTCCTAAATAACATTTACCGGTACTACTATAATTTGTTATAAACATCTCATAAAGCATCCTGTATTGTACTATTTCAATTTGAATCAAAAAGGAAATGCATGCAGAAACCACACATAGAAGAACTTTGTGGTAAATTAAGGTAGACTATTTCATTGAATGGTTCTGATCCACAAAGTCAGCCTAAAAACAGAGGCATCATCAAATGTGCCGATAAATTCATTTAGGTACCGTAATCTTTTTTCCTCAGACACTTCCTTTAGACATAATAACAAGAACCCAGCTAGCAACAAGCTGCTTCAAAATATGTTTTACTTAATATAAAATTGAAATTGGTTTTAAATTGAAGCTTCAGAATTGATTTTGACTTAAGTGCCTTTGTAATGCCAAAACGTTAGTGGGTTATAGCACTTTGAGATTTTCATTAATGAAAAGTGCGTTATAAATTGAATTCATTATTATTATTATTATTATTATTATTATTATTATTATTATTATTATTATTATTATACAATTCCTTGCAATGTTTTCTCATGATTTATTTGTCACATTTTTTTAGAGCTCGTCAATGTACAGTATGCAGTTTCTTAAATCTTTTTATTTAGTCATTAATTACATATTATAATAATAATAATAATTTGTCACATTTGTCATCTGTGTATGTTCCCATACTTGACAGACGAAATTGGTCTTCTGCATTTAACCCAACCACTACCAGGTGGTGCAGTGAGCAGCGTAGTCGCGCCCGGGGAGCTGGGGAAATAGATGTGCACTCATAGACACCCCAAGATGGTGTGCCGTGGCCGGGGATCGAACCTGGGTCCTTCGGATAACAAGTCCGATTCTCTGCCACTATTAGTTTCTGCTTTTATTATCATTCATTATGCTAATAATCAAGTATACCATTACTATTTATTATGACCACTAAAGTGTAGCAATACATGTTTTGCCACTGGAGGTTTTCATTGTGGTCTTAAGGCAGTTTTCTTCCCTCTCTACAGGAAAGAAGACATGTGCAACCACAGACTTCGCCTGCAACAACGGACAATGTCTTCCTGCTAGGTGGCGCTGTGATGGAGAAGCAGAGTGTGCAGATGGTTCTGATGAGGCTGATGTGATCTGCAGTAAGTTACAGACACGCCTCATGACAGACACACACATGTTGACAAGGGCTGGACCAAAAGCAAACAGCAAATGTCAGATAGAAAGTACAGTAAGTCAGTTGCTTATATTTCTCATAACTGTTGTATGAAGGTGTTTCAAAGGGAGAAAAGGTTTACAATACAGCCATTTTATCAAATGTTTTGGCAGCAGCATTGCTTCAGTGATTTGTCTCCTCTAGTCACATGTTGCGTATGAATTAAGTAACCTCTACACACAAATACTTTGTTGAGCCCTTCCATGGTTGTCCATGCAGTGCTGTCACTCTACCAACCATCCATGTACAGTATTGTAAATGGCTTTACTTCATACATTTGCTTATTGCTTTTTGTCAGTGACTGCACCATGAGAGGCAGGGTCTCCATACATGGATGGATCAAGATCACAGAGGCCAGGAGAATGAATCACGTGCCTGTCTCTTTAATATCATTTGCACAAACGCAAAAGAAAAGCAAAAAATGAAAAATTAGTTCAGAACTTCATAATAATCTCCTTAAGTTTGTAACATGTAAGCCTTGAAAAGACATATGCACCAAAATGCATTTTCAAGTATCACACATTATTTACATGAACACCCCTACAAGCACCTTGCAGATGTTGGACACTCTATCATGATGTGCTAAGATTCATAACTGGCTGTAACTACCGTACCCACCACTGCACCCTGTATTCATTGGTTAACTGGTCATCATTAACTTCACGTAGACTCTCACTGGTACATTTTCATCTTTAAATCACTTCTTGGTCTGTTGCATTCATATATATCCTCCAACATGTCTCTGCATGAGTGCAGCTACTGCGTGCACTCTCATGACATGATTACATGCAGTGTTCCCTCAGTGTGGACTGAACTAGGCAAAAGGACCTTCTCCTACTCTGCTCCCGTTTCCTGGAATATCTTGCAAAACAATCTAAAGCTCTTCACATTGACCTCTGTAAGTGGCTTTAAACTGCTAAGTTCATGTGTAGTGGACATTGAGGTGCCACTAGATGTAAGAATGTGAGCAGGTGTTATCCTGACACAACCTTATCATTAATTAATCATGGATTCTCTTCTTTTTCGGAATAAACAATGAATTGTGTGACCAGATGATAATTCAGTGACCATGAAACGTTAATTATAGTTGACCCATCAGGAGATGCGGTCATTTATTTAAACAGATCATCAAAATTAACATCATATGTACACTGGATTGGTTCTGATCAATTTTCCTATGAATTAAAACGTCAGCACAGATGAAATTGCGCGTCTGTAATTTCTAGGAACAACATAATCAAGTAATGAGATGGTAAGTTACTTATATCTGAAGGCATTTTAGCTTAAGTTAATGGCAAGAGAGGTTTAAGAGAATAGGAGGAAGGAAGGAAGGAGGGGTAGTCGTTATGACTGGGTAAATGAGTGAAGTTCAACCAGAATGACGCTCTTCATGCGATTCTTCAGCTAAACACTAGGTACGCTGGTAACATCGACGACTCTTTACCTTGCAAGACGATCAGTCAAGGCTCCAGTAAGAGAAGGCAGACCAGCCTTAGACGTTACCTTTCAGCGTCTTCTGCGTCCGCATTGAATGGCAGAAGTAGCGGCAGTTCTTGGTTGGTTTTCAGAATAAAATATTCCTCAAAAGGAATTTCTATTCAAAGGTTTGAGCTTTGAAGCTCGGGTGGGTTTTGCAGCGAGCGTGCTGTAAAACCCATGCTGAGGAACAAGGTCTTTGGCACATGACCAAACGTCCAACAGCTTAGGAGAAAGTTATCACATCTCAACTTCCCCAGCAGAACTGAGAAGTTCGAGGAAGTGGAAGCTTTTAAAGAGGGCTTGACCTCAGTGGGCTCACTCCTTCCTATTGGTTAGTCAACCAGGAAGTAGAAGTGGTTTAGGCAAGGTCAGATAGTTTATTATAAGTCAAGGAATGAAAGTTGCTTAGATCAGAAGGGAAGAGAAAAACAGATTAGAGTGGAGCCAGCTTAGTGATTAAAACTGATTAACCGTCTAACACTTTTACACAAATACTGAAAAGTACACGTTGGCTTGTCCTTCGATTAAACAACGCCATTTAATTATCAACATATTGAAAATAGTGATGTGGCTACAAACCAGAAGGTTATTCCTTTTGATTATTTGAATTAGAACAAAAATTAAAGAGTCTCTTGGTGATTTAATTTGTGTCTTTAATTCAAATTAATAGAATAAACAGTGTCCACTGAGGATCAGTCCTTCCAAATCCGAGGCCATGGTCTTGAGCCGGAAAAGGGTAGCATGCCTTCTCCGGGTCGGGGAGGAGGTCCTGCCCCAAGTGGAGGAGTTTAAGTATCTCGGGTCTTGTTCACGAATGAGGGAAAACTGGAGCGTGAGATCGATAGGCGGATAGGTGCAGCGTCCGCAGTGAAGCGGGTGCTGTACCGGTCTGTCGTGGTGAAGAGAGAGCTGAGTCAAAAGGCAAAGCTCTCAATTTACCGATCGATCTACGTTCCCACCCTCATCTATGGTCATGAGCTCTGGGTTATGACCGAAAGAACGAGATCTCGGATACAAGCGGCTGAAATGAGTTTTCTCCGCAGGGTGTCTGGACTCTCCCTTAGAGATAGGGTGAGAAGCTCAGTCATCCGGGAGGGACTCGGAGTAGAGCCGCTGCTTCTCCACATCGAGAGGAGCCAGTTGAGGTGGCTCGGGCATCTGGTTAGGATGCCTCCTGGACGCCTCCCTGGTGAGGTGTTCCGGGCATGTCCCACCGGGAGGAGACCCAGAGGAAGACCCAGGACGCGCTGGAGGGACTATGTTTCTCGGCTGGCCTGGGAACGCCTTGGGATTCCCCCAGAGGAGCTGCTCCAAGTGGCTGGGGAGAGGGAAGTCTGGGCCTCCCTACTTAGGCTGCTACCCCCGCGACCCGACCCCGGATAAGTGGAAGAAAATGGATGGATGGAACAGTGTCCACTCTTCCCTTGAAGGTTTTCCAAGAAAAGGTGTCTCACGGGCAGTTTCAGAGAAACAGGTATTCCACTACAGACATGTTCCTGTTTTTAGTGTTCTACATTGCCTTACATTCTAGCAGTTTTTTTAAGCCTTTTTTAATACAATTTTCTTCCATTTGTTCTTCTCAAGTTATATGCTTTCTTTTATAATTGTCTACTGTTGTCTTTGTTGTCTACTGTTGTCATCACTCTTTGTTAAAATCAGGTTTCTTGTAAGTGAGTCCCCAAGGCTCAATGGGACTAACCTGTATGAATTAAGGTTGAATGAATCACATAAAATAAAACCAATAATAAAAGCAATTTTTGCATAATCCTTGACACTGACAAACCTGGGGTATGGTGCTTTTGAACAACATCGTCAAATTTTGTTAGTTTGGCTCCCAGTTAGTGGTCTACATATGCTGTTCTACTCCACCTAATTACAGAAAGATGCTGAAGTGGTCATTTTGGAAACTACATATGTTGCAGTTCTACACAACCAATTGATTAAAAAATTGATTTTTATTCAAAGGGGCACAATACAAACCAATAGATGTAAAAATAAATAAATAAAATAAAAAAAAACATGCTTTTTTATTGTATGTTTGCATTCTATTGTTCATCTCTGAAAAAGCAAAACAAAAACAACTCTAAATAGACTTATCTTATTAAATCTTTGCTCCTAAGGCTGGCAGATGGTAAATTTAGTGTTGCACTTACATATGAACATGGAACATTTCCCACTTTCCTTACAGGATGTTTAATGGGTGTACAGATAGGACATTGTTTGATTTTTATAAGATAAAGCACAGGGTGCAGTATCTGGTTTAGGTTGGAAAATATGCTCAGAAATAAAATAATAATTATAGTGAAAATGTATGGGCGTGTTGAGCATTGGTTAATTGTTTTTAAAGAATATTAATTTGACAATTGAAAACAATAAAGATGAAATGACTTTTCTGGCCATAGACATAGTAATAGGGCTACTTGTTTATTTGTACTTGTTAAAGCTTCAGGTTAACATGAAGAGTTGGTTTATAGAAGAAATCAGAAATGTTAAATAATGTAGCAGACTAAGTTTTATATTTGGCCTTGAATATATCAGCCCAGGGTGAAAAAAAAAGACTCCAGAAGTAAAATAAAATTGTACCATACAATGAATATAGTACAATGCTGAGTATAATACAGAAATTATGCACAACACACAGCATATTCACATATCAATGTTAGTCAAGTGAAGTGAAGTCAATTGCATTTATAAAGCATATTTAAAAAAGCCAGCTGTTACCAAAGTGCTTAGCAATGACATCAATGAGAGTAAATTAATGGAAAAAATAAATGTAATGATACTACTGAAAAGTTAATCTAAAGGATTAAAGAAACATACCAAAAAATAGAAAATCAACTCACATTCTGTGAAATGCCAGATAAAATGTGTTTTTAGAAGATTTCTTAAATATTTGTTAAAGTTTAACATTTGTTAAATGCAGTAATGTTAAACCATCTTTCTTTCAGAAATGTCACAGTACATAATTGAACACCATCTTTCCAGTTCTGCTTCTAAGATAGTTTTTAAATACTGCAGCTGTAATGACAAGCCAATTCCTATTTGCATTTGTAATCGATATGTGTTTCAAAGAGGTGATCAAAGTATAGGGGGTGGCGGGAGGACTTTCAGTGATTAGCCTGGTTGGCAGAAGCCAAGAACCTGTGGGTGTACATTCATGCTTATGCCTGCAGATGTTCCACACATGTGTGGAACAAGTCTGAGTAAAACTAGAATCAATACTGATACTTAGTATTCATTACAAGGTGAATATTGGTCATTTCATCAGATCAGTGGACTTGTGGTTAAGTCTCATTATGTTTTATCAAGGTCACATACTGAGTGTCTCTCTGTCACATTGATCTTCACATACAGTACATAAAACTATTGGAGTGAAAGTAAATACCTAGAATTGAGCCTAAGTTTAAGCACGTGTTTCACTAAATAGACTGAGTAAAATGATTATTATCTAAAGGACATTTGTATATAAAAGTCTCAAAATGATTTATTAGCTAAAGGATAAGGAAAACAAAATGTGATTATGGTTAGACAAAAGATCACAAAGTGGGGTTTATGATGGCAAGACATGTCCATATGTCACTCTTACCATTACAGGGTATAGTATAATTGGCCTTCAACCAATACAGTAAGGCTTGCATTCATTATGCCACACAGTCATTATTTTTACAGTATTATGTTTTTTTTTTTATACCACAGATGCAACAACATAAGCAAGTGAAACACTATGGGTGATTCCCCTTTTTGAGACCGCTTTAATATGGAAGCATAACACATTAACAGGTGGACAAAATGTAGCAGTATAAGATAATTCAGAACAATTGGACCTTAATATTCCAACTCAAATATTCCATAGTCAATAAACCCCTTCTGTCAACTGTACCAAAAGTGAAAGCAAAATGAAGGTGAGATTGAATATGAATGAGTTTATGGTCAAAGCAGAGGCATTCTATGCCCGTGAGGCTGGAATCATAGGGGTCCAACACTCGAGGCGTCTTTGATAAGTTACCTTCAACAATGCTAAAACCAAAATCTATTTAACTCTTGACGCAGGTTCATGTGCCGAAAATTCAAAGTCAAAGTCAACTTTATTGTCAGAACTGCAATATGTACAGGACATACACAGGATTGAAATTGCGTTTCTCTCAGTCCCTCAGTGCAACAGTAACATTTAAACACTAAAACACTGAAACATTTAATAAACATAAGCATAAACTAGTAAAAGTGTAACACTGTCCTGAGTTTTTGCATAGTAGTATAAAAAAAAGTATAAAAAGTATACAGTATCTATAATTGTAATGTATATGTATAATTGTATATGTATAATGTATATGTATAATTGTGGCACAAACTGGTATGGAGCAGGGAAAAATATATATGACAGCATCACAGGAGAAATGGTGTCTCCCCAGTTGGACAATTTTCTAAAAATGCACTGAAGGCTGCACATAAAAAGCATCTCAGCATTGCTGCATTCAGAAATCAGCTTTTTATATTATTTTTCAAGGAATATTGGTTTAAAATGCACCAATAGGCTGTTCAACACAATTGCAGATTAGTCTATTTCAAGATATTTTAATTTTATTTACCGGTAATCCAATTTAAAAACTTGCACATGCTCTTGTTCATGCATTTTTTTTTTACATCATTTATTTAAATCAACACCTTTACTATTACCTTTAAAACTGCAAATATTGTGTCACAGTTTTAAATGTGCAAATCTAAATGTCTAACTCTTTGTAGTTTAAAAGCTTGCACACACTAGGGTTGAGGTGCAAGAAATCAAGAAACTTTCATTTGTGGACAGACTAATAATATAGATTGCATCCCAGTGAAAGCATCTGCATCCAAAACTTCTCACTACCGTAGTTCAATGTAAATGTTGTGCTTCATTTTTAAAATGCATCAGATTGATGCACAATCTCAACTGTTTGGTTTAATGTGGTCAGACCTGTTTGTTACTGTAATATAACACCTGTTTTTGTCCATGTGTCTGTGCTAGACTATGTGTTCACATCATTTTAACATCTTTCTACAGCCAAACTCGTTGTATCACGTCCTTGATTTTTTTCTCTTCTGTGCTGCTTGTCATCCACTTTCTGATCTGAGTTCAGTTTAAGTAATCCCTTTGATAGAATTGATTGTCCTGGGTGGAAATCGATGGGCTGATCCTGGAGACTTTAGTCGGCTACTGATTAACTATGGACCACCAATGACGCTCTGAAATCACACACATATGCACGCATGCACGCGCGCACACACACACACACACACACACACACACACACACACAGAGGCCTCAGTGTAGCAGTGGTCTGTGATTACACACTGTTCTGGAGGGGATTTTGGAAATACTAGTTAATCAGACAAGTCGATGTTAATACATGAAATAGTTTGCAGTAATCAGAAGTCATACACACAAAAGTCAGAGTCAGAGTTGCTTTATTTGTCATTTGCACCACATGTGGTGTGGTACATGTGGTACATGTGGTGGGGCGAAATTGTGTAGACAGGGTCACAGTAACATCCAACAATAAAATGTAAAAGAAAAACAATAATAAAACCTAAGATATGAACTAAGAAAAACATCAACTAAGAATACACAAATCACTAATGGCATAAAAACAATACGCCAAACAGCAGCACAAATGTAAGTATATACTGTGTGTGTGTGTGTGTGTGTGTGTGTGTGTGTGTGTATGCTCCCCTGGGCACCCTAGATGGTAGCTTTCTGCTTCACACAGAGGGCTGTGGTAGCTCTGTGATCTGTGGTTGCGTCTGGA
>JBBPBX010046156.1:0-26701 GCA_038048925.1 Garcialebias charrua | reverse complement strand
TAGCTGGACTCATCATTGTTTGTGATGCATCCCACCACCGCTGTATCATCTGCAAACTTAACAATATGACAGCCTGGATGTGTGGCTGTACAATCATATGTGAGCAGAGTGAACAGAAGAGGGCTCAGCACACATCCTTGAGGAGAGCCAGTGCTGAGGGTTATGGTGGAGGAGGAGAAGTTGTGGATCTTCACGGACTGTGGTCTGTTAAGAAGTCTAGTACCCAGTTACAAATAGAGGGGCTTAGTCCAAGTGTAGATAGTTTGTCTATCAGAGTTTGGGGGATCATGGTGTTGAAGGCAGATGTGAAGTCCACAAAGAGCAGACGCACGTATGAGTCCTTCTGATCCAGGTGGGTGAGAGCAGTGTGGACCACGGAAGAAATGGCGTCCTCTGTTGATCGGTTCTCACGGTATGCGTATTGATGAGGGTCCTCGTTGATGTTGACGGTTGCCTTGATGTGGGACATGACCAGTTTCTCAAAACATTTAGCGACTATCGGGGTGAGGGCCACCGGTCTATAGTCATTCAGACCAGTCACTGTGGAGCTCTTTGGGACTGGGATGATGGTCGCGGTCTTCAGGCAGGTGGGAACTGACTCCAGTGCAAGTGAGGTGGTGAAGATGTCAGCCAGCACCTCACAGAGCTGGTCCGCACATTCCTTCAGAACTTTCCCTGGGATGTTGTCTGGTCCGGTTGCTTTATGAGGATTAATCTTTCTGAGACTGCCTCTCACTTCTGCTGCGGTCACTCTGAGATGCTCTTCATCTGGTGATGAGGTGAGTCTGGTGCTAGCTGGTCTGTTTGGATCATCAAAACGTGCATAAAACTTATGCACGTAAACTTAAACTAACTCACTCACCAGTGTTGCCAGATTGGGCGGTTCACCGCGATTTTCCTTCTTACTTTTGCGGGTAGAGATTGCTTTGGGTGGGTGGGACTCTATCTGGCAACACCGGTCACACCGGTGTTTACACGCGTGTCTTTACATTCGGGGCAGCGTCGGGACCCTCCATCAATGTAGAGGCGTCTGCGGCACCCTCCATCAGTAGTTGGGGCGTCTTCTATAGCAACTTCATCCGGCGAAGCCATGCTGTCCGTGACGCTGACTTGCTAGGGGCTCTGCTAGCATTAGCATCTCTCGAGACAACGTTACCTCTCAACGAGAGATATCGCGGGAGTTTAATATCGCGAGATCTCGTACAACGAGATCTCGTTACACCCCTACCTGTACATCACCACCTTGTGCCTAACAGTGAGTTGAACTTGTTTTCTGTCTGTTTTCTGTTTTTATTGCAGGTCATGACCCTGCTTTAACTTCACATGTTCATGTTTGTGTCTCTTTCAACAGACAAAACCTGTTGGTACCTGACGTCATGGGCAGACCTGTGTCCTCTGCTCTCTCCTCACCATCCTCCTGCAGCTCCTCTCCATCATCACTTGTGCGTCACCACCTTGTGCCTAACAGTGAGTTGAACTTGTTTTCTGTCTGTGTTTTCTGTTTTTATTGCAGGTCATGACCCTGCTTTAACTTCACATGTTCATGTTTGTGTCTCTTTCAACAGACAAAACCTGTTGGCACCTGACGTCATGGGCAGACCTGTGTCCTCTGCTCTCTCCTCACCATCCTCCTGCAGCTCCTCTCCATCATCACTTGTGCGTCACCACCTTGTGCCTAACAGTGAGTTGAACTTGTTTTCTGTCTGTGTTTTCTGTTTTTACTGCAGGTCATGACCCTGCTTTAACTTCACATGTTCATGTTTGTGTCTCTTTCAACAGACAAAACCTGTTGGCACCTGACGTCATGGGCAGACCTGTGTCCTCTGCTCTCTCCTCACCATCCTCCTGCAGGTCCTCTCCATCATCACCTGTGCTTCAACACCTTGTGCCTAACCCTGTCATGTATCCACATCAATGACTGCTGCCAAAACAGGAAAACACACCTGACCTGATGGACAGACCTGCTCTCATCAAGACCACACACCTGACCTGAACTCACATCTGGACTCCCATGTACCCATCATTCAGTGTTTCCCCTACCATTATACAAGCGGGGTGCGCCACCCCGTCAACAGAACTGAGCACCCCGCCTACCAGACCAAACTTGACCCACCCACCCAGCACTGGCATTGCACTAAGCTAGCAGCACAAAATACAGGCTCTCTAGCTAAAAAGCTAAAGGGAGCGCTCACGTTGCCTCTCCCCTCGTGCTGAATGCCCCCTGCCCCTACAAGCTGCACTCAGACGTGTCCGTCCCCCGTCAACAAAAATCATGGATGAGATGAGCACTCCGCCATGGCAAGTTAACTAGGGGAAACACTGCATCATTCATGGTTGAATCATTGCTCAATGGCTAAGCTGTTCCATCTGATCCATGAGAACCACCTAATAAGCCTGTCTACCTCAACTTCAATCAAAGTAAGGGAATTTTTGATGCTTTTTTTGTGCTGCTTCTAGCTTTTTAAAGTTCCTGGACTGTACACTAAGGCACTGGTTTTTCATACATGATGGTTGCAACATGTTTCTGATGGATGCCAATTGCTCCTGATGATGTGATTTGATAATGATAGTTGAAAACTGTTTATGATGGATACCAATTGCTCCTGATGGTTGAGAAATGTTTATGATGGATCTGCTTTGCTAATGATGGTTGAGAACTGTTTCTGAAACGACACTGAAGTTGTTAATGTGTGAACACATGTTGGATCACCAGATTTCTCGCTCCATGTTTTAAAAAGGAGGGTCTGAATGTATTTATGTAGGATCACCAGATTACTCGCCCCTGAAAGAGGGTTAGTTTTACTAGAACTTCATACTGAATATGTGACCCATCACATCATCAAACGGGGGTTAAAGTCAAATTTGGTCTAAATGACCTACAAGCAAACATATATATTACTGACTTTTAGAAATACATTTTCTTACTTAGATCATCCTGACAAATTCATCGTGTTGTCTTAATAATCAGGAAAATGGTTTGATATTTGGTGTGAAGATTTTATTTCAGATATTTAATTTAAACCATTTGATAAGTTATTCATTCATCTTATTTACTATCTAGATCCAAACAAATATGTTTATGCAAACAAACAAAAGTACACTTGTGTTATATTATAACACAAGTGTACTTTTGTTTGTTTGCAATTGTTCTCTCTGGGAGGTTAAAAACATTGTTCAGTAGATGAATAAATAACTTTGAATCTATTTTGATTGTTCATAATTTGCACTAAAATGTATGAATCCATATTATTATAATAATAATAATAATAAAATTTATGGAATGTTCTAAGAAAGTTCTAGCAGAACGTTCTCACCTAACGTTCTGAGAACCACGAGAAAACTCCACACCAGAACGTTCTCAGAACGTTAGGAGGGAACGTTCCCGTAACCTAAAAATAACGTTCTCAGAACGTTCTCAGAACGTTCTGAGAACGTTCTCAGAACGTTCTCACCTAACGTTCTCACCTAACGTTCTCAGAACGTTCTCACCTAACGTTCTGAGAACGTTCTCAGAACGTTCTCAGAACGTTCTACCTAACGTTCTGAGAACCACGAGAAAACTCCACACCAGAACGTTCTCAGAACGTTAGGAGGGAACGTTCCCGTAACCTAAAAATAACGTTCTCAGAACGTTCTTCTGTTACTTGGGAGGTTGTTCTGCTGAAATTAAAAAAGGTCGGTCTCAAAAATCAAAATGAGGTAACCAATAGCGCCAATATGTTTTATTCACAGGCTAATTAAAAATGCTAACATTACGCTACGAAGCTGAAGTTAGCTTCCGATTCCAGCTTCCGATTCGGCAAATGACTAAAGGGATATTACAACCAATTTTTCAGTACCTTGAGCGGGTTTAATCTGCTCTAGCTCAAAAACTACAACACCTAGACTCTTCAAACCAGGACTATATTAATCTAGACTAATAGAAGAATATATAAAACTAAGTTTGAGCTTTGTGAAACGTTTTGCTGATTTGTGAAACTTGACCAAAGTTAGTTTTTCATCATTTTTAGTCTACTGTACCATATTTGACCCGGTCTAGCTCAGAAACCACAAGACCTAGACTCTTCAAACCAGGACTATATTATTCTAGACTAATAGAAGAATATATAAAACTAAGTTTGAGCTTTGTGAAACGTTTTTCTGATTTGTGAAACTTGACCAAAGTTAGTTTTTCATCATTTTTAGTCTACTGTACCATATTTGACCCGGTCTAGCTCAGAAACCACAAGACCTAGACTCTTCAAACCAGGACTATATTAATCTAGACTAATAGAAGAATATATAAAACTAAGTTTGAGCTTTGTGAAACGTTTTTCTGATTTGTGAAACTTGACCAAAGTTAGTTTTTCATCATTTTTAGTCTACTGTACCATATTTGACCCGGTCTAGCTCAGAAACCACAAGACCTAGACTCTTCAAACCAGGACTATATTAATCTAGACTAATAGAAGAATATATAAAACTAAGTTTGAGCTTTGTGAAACGTTTTTCTGATTTGTGAAACTTGACCAAAGTTAGTTTTTCATCATTTTTAGTCTACTGTACCATATTTGACCCGGTCTAGCTCAGAAACCACAAGACCTAGACTCTTCAAACCAGGACTACATTAATCTAGACTAATAGAAGAATATATAAAACTAAGTTTGAGCTTTGTGAAACGTTTTTCTGATTTGTGAAACTTGGCCAAAGTTAGTTTTTCATCATTTTTAGCTGAGAAATGAAGATGAAGATGAGGATTACATGCAAGTTGCTCCAGAAGATTCACCAAAATCTATAAATAAATCTTCACCTTTCTATTCTGTGATTGAACGAACTGTAAAGAAAGCAATGGAAGAAGCAGCGAACGAGGATGACACAGAAGAACATCAACAAGCAAACCATTATTTCTGTGAGTCTGTCATAGATGTCATTCTGCATTTTGCTGGAACTGTTCCTCTTTGGTCAGGCATCATGATTAAAAGTCTTGGCAAAACTCGGGACAGCAACGCTGTTGTGGAGAACTGGTTTCGTACCACAAAATCAGTGATTCTGAAGTACAAACTGCATCGCAGAGCAGGTGATTTTATGCAAGTACAACAGGAATTTGTTACAGGCAGACTAAAGGGACTAAGATTTTTGAAAAAGAAAAGAAAATCCAACTCAGAAGACAAAGAAAAAACAGAGACATCAGACACACTCCCATTATCCCAAGAAGAAAAATGGAAAAAGAGAAGTTCTTCTCGAAAGAAAAAATCTAAGTATTTCAGTTCACCCCCTCCAACCAAGAAAGTTAAAATAACTCAAACACAAAAAGGATGCTGTCCAAACTGGGGAGGGGAAGGAAAGCTTGGAAATGAAACAATAACCATGACGAATACGTGCACAATTGACAATCTCCTATACATCTTACATTTAGCAATCAAAAGAAGACCAGGAATTCAAGATGACTTAGAAAAAGCTTCAAAACATGACGTGTGGGTGTCAACTTTGCTTCAGGTTGACAAACTTTTTCAGAAGAAAGATTGGGCACAGGGCAAGTTATTGTGGCTCAACCAAATAGGAAGATTTAAAGGACAGTCATGGGACGCATTTGGAACCGAAGAGGACATGGTCACATGTAGACTTCAATTTCTACAGTCTACACAAATAAGACAAGAATGCAAAAATCCATCTCTGTCCTGTTGCAACACGGGTGTACAACACCATCGAGATTGTGTGAGTTTCATATATTTCAATAATTGAATATTGTTTTTGTTTTAATACTGAATCACAAGCAATCATAACTAGGGGTGTAACGGTACGCTAAAATCACATTTCGGTTCGGTTCAACTACAAGGAGAGCTCGGTTCGGTTTTTTTTCGGTTTTTTTCGGTACAAATTTAAAAAAAAATTTTTTTACAAACTAAAGACTTACAAAATGTTTATTTTGAAAATGTGCAAAAAATATGTTTGTATTGTATTGTAGTAATAAATAAAAGTGACCCATTTGGATGACCAACAACACCACCAGCCTGATCAAGAAAGGTCATCAGAGACTCTACTTCCTCAGACGGCTGAGACGAGCTGGTCTGAGCAGCCCAGTTCTCACCTCCTTCTACAGGTGTGCAGTGGAGAGCATCCTGTGCTCCAGCATCAACGTGTGGCATGGAGGCTGCACAGTTGCAGAGAGGAAAGCTCTACAGAGAGTGGTGAAGGCTGCACAGAAGTCTGTTGGAGTCAGTCTCCCCACCATCACAGACATTTACACCTCCAGATGCAGGAAAAGAGCCACCTGCATCATGAAAGACCTCACTCACCCAGCACACACACTCTTTGCCCCACTCCCCTCAGGACGGAGGTTGAGGAGCATCAAATGTAGAACCACTAGACTGAGGAACAGCTTCTACCCTGAGGCTGTTAGACTCATGAATGAATAAATAAAAATAAAATAAAAATAAACACTGCAAAATATCACATCATGCTGATGCTGATCTGTTTTCTTGTTGCTGTGTTCATCTGTGACCATCTGCTCATACAGACTCATGTTCGTGCTGCTGTTTATAATGATGTTTTTCCACTATATTAGGGCTTAGTGTATTACTAGTTGATGTTTTTCTTAGTTAATTCTAGATGTTATTACTGTTTTTCTCTTGCATTTGTTGTTGGATGTAACTGGGACCCCGTGTACATAATCTCGTTTTCATCACATGTACCACATGCGGTGCAAATGACAATAAAGACTCTCTGACTCTGATTTTAAATAAACAGCACTCTACAATAAATAAACTATACTAACAATAATAAAAATCTTAATAAATGCAATAACAGTCAGAACCAGAACAATAAGCAGCAACAGACTGTTTACAATCTAACTAATCAAGTTTTTGTTCAAGTTTTTGTTCAGTAGCAGCAGTGTGGCTGTATTTGTCCTCTGTTGTGTACTCACAACTTCTTCTTGGTGGGACAGGTGGGACTGTGGGAACAGTTCAGAGTTCAGTTCAGTCATCACTTAGCTGCAGGTGGATTTACCTCTGTCACAGACTGGAAATAAAAAACAAAAGAGATTTAAAAAAACAAGTTAATAAGATTATGATTTTAAAAAAAAAGATTATTTAGATAATAAAACAATACCTCTTGAACAATTGAATCTCTCACTCTTCATCATCAGGCAGGGCTTTAATCTGGTCCAGGGCTTGTTGACAACATCAGTTAGTTTTTTCATAAAGAGCTGAACTTTTTGAAGTGTTGACATGATGAATGTCTCATAGTGACGCTCAGCAACTTTAAAACCTGCGCATATAACAACGTTCAGACAGATTCAGAAATTTAAAAACTCATAGGCTACAGCTTGTGGACCGCTGTGATTACCTGATGAAGGAGTTTTAATGCAGCTCTTCGGTCACGTTCGGATGAAGTAGTTTTAATACAGCTGCTGTTCACGTTCAGATGAAGTTTTAATACAGCTCTTCATTCACGTTCGGATGAAGTAGTTTTAATACAGCTGCTGTTCACGTTCAGATGAAGTTTTAATACAGCTCTTCATTCACGTTCGGATGAAGGAGTTTTAATGCAGCTGCTGTTCACGTTCAGATGACAGTTTCCAGTGCTTTCACGTGACGTGTTGCTGCTGCACAGAGAGCTGCGTCACGCAATCAGCTGCTGCAGAGTCTTCATGAAACAAAGTCCACACAAGCTGCGCGTGCGCTCGTCTTTTAAAAAGAAAGTTATAACGTTCAAAAACAGGAGACCGCACGAGATGCTAACGGCTAAATGCTGCGCGTGCCACGCGAAAATAGGTCCGTGCTGAAACGCGCCCAGGAAATTTTGTTCCGCGGTGCATATATTCCCCTGTTAAGAACGTTTAATGAGTGAAAAAATAACCGAAACGGTACGCAGGTGGACCGAACCGAACGTGGTGTACCGGAACGGTTCGGTAAACCCATTATAACCGTTACATGCCTAATCATAACCCTACCTTCAGAGGCTTGAGTATAAGTATTGATTCAAAACTAATATTACACACTGAACATTGGTATGTGTTATGTGATGTTTTTAAAGGTGTGATGATTTCAACACCTTACAAGCCAAGATGGACATTTGGAGCAATGAGACTATCAAAGTCCCTCCATGCCACAGGTTTGAAGCGAGCAATTAACACATGTCATTGCTGATATATAAAAAATATACTAGTACCGTAAAAAATAGCAAGAGCATAGATTGTTTTTGTTTTTATCTGCATGTTTTTATTATTTTGCAGTTGCCCTGATCCCTGCACTGAAAAGGTGGCAAAACATGAACGTGCTTTTTTGCATGGACTTCCCTGTGTTATACTGGTGTCAATAAATCACAAAGGACATGTTTCTGAGAAGCTGTATCCAACAGCCCTACCATCCATTTTGTCAGTTCTGGAAGGAAAGTAAGACTTACGTTACATACACCATCATTTTTTCATAACATATTACTGGCACTGAAAACATTTTAATCAGAAAATGGCAAAAAAATAAAAAAAAGTATCATATCAAAAGTCAAAGTCAAAGTCAACTTTATTGTCAGATCTGCAATATGTACAGTGCAGGACATACACAGGACCGAAATTGCGTTTCTCTCAGTCCCTCGGTGCAACAGTAAACATCTAAACATTGAAACACTGAAACATATAATAATAGACATAAGCATAAAAATAGTAAAACTAACACTGTCCTGAGTTTTTTTTTTTTTTTTTTTGCATAGTGGTATAAAAAAAGAGTATAAAAAGTATAACTAAAATAAACTAAAGGTTTCTAGCATTGACATTTGCAAAGTGGCAAAGCAGCGTATGAGTCAATGTACACAGTATATGTATGAGGTAGTAGTTGATGTTGTTGTAGAGGCAAAAAGTGGCATATGCAGTAAGGCACATTGGGCATCCCTAAATAAGACCGTTCAGAGCACACTGTATATGTACCAGCAGTGGTGTAGATATTAGAGTAGTGTAAATAAATGTAAACAGTAGTAATTACATGTAAGCAGTAGTAATAAAAGTAAACAGTATTAATAAATGTAAACAGAGAATGTAAACAGTATTATGATTATAGGCAGTGATGTAATACAGACATTAGTGCAAGTATGAGAAGTAGTGCAAACTGTATGAGCACATGACCGAGAGTTTAGTGAAAACCCGTTTGGTGACACAGAGTCTAGTGTTAAAAACTTTGTGTTGAGTGATAGTATGTGAGAAAGTTTTAGTGTTAAGGCAGTTCAAATGGGAGGGGAGGCAGAGCAGGCAGAGTGTTTAGCATTCTGACTGCCTGATGAACAGAGCTGTCTCTCAGTCTGCTGGTTCGAGCCTGGAGACTCCTCAGTCTCCTTCCTGATGGCAGCAGTCTGAAGCAGCTGTGTAGTGGGTGTGTGGGATCACCTGCCATGCGGTGGGCTTTCCGAGTGAGGCGTTTGCTGTGTAAGTCCTGCAGTGAGGGCAAGGAGGTGCCCACGATCTTCTCAGCTGCTCTCACAATGCGCTGGAGGCTCTTGCGGCAGGATGCAGTACATGCACCAAACCACACAGTGATGCAGCTGGTCAGGACACTTTCTATGGCACCTCTGTAGAAGGTGCTCATGATGGGGGTTGAAGCTCCAGCCCTTTTCAGCTTGCGGAGAAAGTAGAGACGCTGGTGAGCCTTCTTTGCCAGTGCTGCAGTGTTCCTGCTCCAGGACAGGTCCTTTGAGACGTGCACTCCCAGGAACTTGGTGCTGTCCACTCTCTCCACTGCGGTGCTGTTGATGGTCAGAGGAGGATGTTGGGCATCCCTCTTCCTGAAGTCCACAACAATCTCCTTTGTCTTCTCCACGTTGAGAGTGAGATTGTTGTGTCCGCACCACAAGGCCAGGCGGCTCACCTCGTTCCTGTAGTCCGTCTCATCGTTGTTGCTGATGAGACCTACCACTGTTGTGTCATCCGCAAACTTGATGAAGTGGTTGGAGCTGTACGATGGTGTGCAGTCATGTGTTAGCAGGGTGAATAGAAGGGGGCTCAGCACACATCCTTGTGGGGCCCCTGTGTTCAATGTGATGGTGCTAGATGTGTTACTCCCGATCCGTACTGTCTGTGGTCTCCCGGTCAGGAAGTCTAGCAGCCAGTTACACATTGAGGTGTTCAGCCCCAGACTGTCCAGTTTATGGATGAGCTGTTGGGGGATGATGGTGTTAAATGCCGAGCTGAAGTCGATGAACAACATTCTAACATAGGAGTCCTTCGTGTCCAGATGTGTGAGAGCTGTGTGAAGGGCAGAGGAGATGGCATCGTCGGTTGAGCGATTAGGTCGGTATGCAAATTGGAAGGGATCCAGGGAGTCAGGGAGGACAGATGTGATGCTTTTCATGACTAGCCGTTCAAAGCACTTCATCAGGATGGGGGTGAGTGCTACTGGGCGATAGTCATTGAGGCATGCGGGCGTTGCCTTCTTTGGGACAGGGATGATGGTGGTGGCTTTGAAACAGGTGGGGACGATGGCCTGGCTCAGTGAGATGTTAAAGATGTCCGTGAAGACCGCTGCGAGTTCCCCTGCACAGTCCTTCAGCACACGACCAGGTATGTTGTCAGGACCAGAGGCCTTCCGGGCGTTAATCTTGATGAATGATCGCCTTACGCTGTCTGAGGACAGCGTCAGCACCTGGCCATCAGGAGAGGGGGGGAGTTTATGTGCTGGTGTGCTGTTACTTGCCTCGAACCGAGCAAAGAACTCATTCAGTTCATTCAGCGCAGAGGCTGAGCTGTCACAGGTCTGGGGGGGTGGTTTGTAGTTTGTGATGGTCTGTATTCCCTGCCACAGACTGCGTGTATCCCTGCTGTCCTTGAAACGGTGAGCTATTTTCCCAGAATACTGCTTCTTTGCCTTTCTGATGCCCCGGTCCAGGTTGTTTCTGGCTGCCCTCAGGCCCACCTGATCTCCCGCTTTGAAGGCAGCATTCCTGGCTCTCAGGAGTCTGTAAACCTCAGCTGTCAGCCATGGCTTCTGGTTAGCCCGAACAGTGATGGTTTTGAGGTTGGTTACATCATCAATGCACTTGGTGATGTATGAACATACAGTGTCTGAGTACAGTGCAGGAGATAAGTATGATTCCTTGTCAATTTTGTAAGTTTGGCCACTTACAAAGACATGAACAGTATATAATTTTAAGGATATGTTAATTTTAATAGTGAGAGATAGAATATAAAAAAATCCATAAAATCACATTGTTTTAATTGTATAAGTTGTTTTTATTTTTTCATAAAAATATTAGGATTTTATCCCATACCAACCATTAAAGGGGTAATATCATGTTAAAGCAAGTTTTTTAATAACCTCATAACCCTGCTTTGAAAGAAGTGTTAACACAATGGACTGATGACCTGTAATGTAATGTATCAAACTTAATCAAATAATTATCTGGTTTATAACAATTCTCAATCTTACAGGTTTGAGCCAGCAGCTGCTACTTATCACTTTGCCTCAAGAAATCACTTTGTGGCATTCCACAAACTAGGAACTGACAAACAATGGCATTTCTATGACGGCATACTAGGAGAACGTAGGAGTAGAGATGTTGGAGTTACAGCGATAACCATAAATAAAATATTTACAAGTAAAGCCAGTGTTGGACACATTGTGTTCATCAGGGTAAGTATTCACAGTTAATAAGAACACCATCAAGGCAATTCAGCAAAGTTGGATTCATAAATAACATACATGATAGATCCTTTGGAATGCACTTTGTGTATGATTTCACTTTTATTTTTAAATTTCAGTTCTATATTATGGAGAAAAAAAATTACATTAATATTTGTATTTAGGACAAAGCAGCTGAAGCAGTTCAAGCAAGACGTGAAAGGAATGAAGAGCTTGTGGACTTCATTGTAGACCAGAGAGGTGTTGAGAATAGTCTTAAAGTAAGGCCTTACTTTTGTTGATCTATTACAGATTAATGCTTACAATGCACTTCTATTACTTTTAGGGTGTTTCTAACAATTCAGTTAAGTGTATTACTATATTTTGTTTCTTCATTACATACCCTTATATGAGAAAACAACACACACTGGTTGTTTGTGATGCAAAAATTAAGTAACCATTTAATGGAATTAGTAACAGCAAAGAAATAGATGAATTGGGCAGCAAAAATACTACAACAACATTCTGTTCACATAAAACATGAAAAGGTTGGTGTACTGTTTCACATTAAATAAATTTGCTTTGTAACACTTACATATATTCAAAAATAAAAGATTTTGCCAATCACTTTAAAACACAGTACCAAAATGGATAACTGTAAATTTTTATTCAAAATCACCTTTGGAGGCTCTACTAATCTTGTTGTAAAATAAGAGACCTCAGAAAGTAATTGCGTTTGTCTTTTTATTTTAAAGGACATTCTATCCGGCACAGTGACTCCACATTTTACATTGAAAGAAAGGTGGGTTCCAATCTTTATTGATGATGAGGCACAACTCGACAGAATCATGAAATACCTGTCAGACTTGATGGACAGCTGCAACGACATGTCATCTGAAGTTCAGAGCATGATCTCTTTAGACAGGATAAAGTACATGCTGGTTGTCATGTTGTCAGAGGTAAGCTACCGTTGTAATTATTAAATGTGTTTAACATTAACATGTAGTTCATCCCTCTTAACAGTGCAGGTGTTAGATCGTGATTTCCCAAATATGGAAGCTTTGGAAGTTCTGACACATTAAAAGTCTTCCATAGGCTCTCTGCTTTTGATTGACACCAATTTTGACCAACTGAGTGAAACTTTTCAGTTTCTAGAGCCAATCAAATCCCACAGAGTCACCAAGGAAAAATCCACCCCCCCCCCTGTTCCCCCACGTGGGGGTCTTGGCCAATCAAATGAGAGCTAATTCTGACATCACAGATTTGTAGCCAATCAAATTGCCGTTGTATAGACATGTGACATGCCATGGTTTGAGCTACATGAGAGGTCTCAGATCCATTGCGTAACAGAAATCATTGAACAGCTGCGCGGTGCGTAAAACGGTGAGCGCTCCTTTGTTGACTTTTACGCCTGCTTATTCTGACTTTTATCACTCTTTAGCCATGGATAAATGCCATGGAAACATGAAATACAAGCTTTAGAACTTGATTTACAAGGAAAAAGCTGCTCCTTTCTGACGAAGCTGCCTTTTGTCCTTCTGTGTGCGTGTGTGTGTGTGAGGGGGCTGCGGGGTGTGTGTGTACGCTTTGAGGCTCAGAGCCCCCGTGGAGCTATTGTGGAGCTTAGTGACTGTTATCTGTGTTATCTGGGGGGTGTTGGGACTGCAGGCAGCTGCAGCTGGACATTTTGGAGGAAATGTTCTCTTGTGATTTACAGTATACAGGTAGTCCCCGAGCTACGAGCGGCCTGCTGTCATGTTACTGTATTTCTATCAGCTTGAGAGTAAATATATGAATGGAACAGATGTAAGCTTTCAATAGACAGTCATTCTGAAGTATGTTGAAGTATTCAGAAGTATTCAGACATTTGAAGTTGGCATAATACAGGTGTTACCCAGCATGGCACAGTTTGGCACAGTTTTGGGCATGTTTGGATTTACTGAAGGCCGCCTGAACATGCACATACAAAAACAGGCACAAAATCCTCAATTTTTATGCTATTGACTTCAAATTTGAAACTGTATTAGTAAATACTTCACAGTTTAGGCTCATATGAAATTCAAATCAACATATTGTTGTGTCAGTGTGCAGGTGCTTGACACATATAAACATTTTCAGGCGAGGCAAGAAAAACGCTTTATTTCTGTGTGCTCTCACTTCAATAAATACAAAATAATAACAGATACAACAAATTTGACTGCTGAAACAAAAAATTCAAAGTGTTATCTTTACAAAGACACCAACCAATTGCTTGTACGCCATACGGTTCAAGAACAGCTTCTAATTTACTTTGGGTATGTATTTTTTAGGCGTTTTTCGGATATTTGAGGCGAATGCTAATTAAAAATTAAATGTATTCAATAATTTAAAAAATCAGAATTTGGATTATATATAAGGTGTAAATTTTATTGTGAACATTAATCAATTACCTCAGTCAACAGTAATATGACAATTATTTAGGGACAATAAAACATATACTTAAGTAAGGAATGACACACTTTAAGGTGAGTAAGTGTTGTTGCATGTGTATCATATTCACTTATGCACATATCTTAAGTTACATTGCCAATTCATACATGTCATCCTCTTTTAGTTATGTTTTTCTTCCTGGTCATTGGCTAAAAAAAAGGCTACGAGTAGTATATAAACAATAAAAAAATATCCTTTGTGTGGAATGTCCAGTGGTTTCACAGATACGTATGAATAAATGAGAAGCAGCGCCTGAAATAAGGATAAATGTTATAAAAGTGCTAAGTAAAATGGAAGGTTTGTGATCAATCTGTATTATGAATGAAATAAATATTTGGATATTTTCAAATAACATATTTTTATGTAACACAGGCAACTATAAATGCATTGGTCAACAAAAAAGCGCTGACCAGGGCTGAGGCTGTGGACCTGATTGAGCATTGCCAGATGGAGGAGAGGTAAGCAAATTAGAGTGTCTGAAGCTGTATTAGCATCTTTACTATTCATTATATTTAGACAAGTAATTTTTTATTTTTTCATAATGTAATGTCTTTTTTTGCAGCGAGAGAGACGAGCTGGTTATGCAGTTGACAAGAGAACTAGAGAAACGTTCAAATGTTTAAAGTAAAAAAAGAGTTTTGAAACCAAATTGTAAAAAGTACTAAGTTTTGCATTTTTCCATTTTCTTAAATAATACTTGTTTAACAGGTGAAACAAAAACACAGAAGAAGAGACTTTCTTATTTATGCTTTTCTTTAATTCTTCTAAAAAACATGTTATTACTGTAGAATAAATGTTATATATTCAAAGTAGATGACATGCCAGGTTATGAAGATAGTCTGTTGTGGTTCGAAAACAATGCAAGCTTGAGAGGGGAAGGTTGTCAATGTGCCTCTTGTCAAGTGTTTGTCTGAGCAGTGTGCTGTCTAACCAGCCTGTGTGATGTCCCTGTTCCCTTGATTTCTAGTTCCATGCCAAGTAATTTTTGTGCCTCCTGGAAAGCCTTTTTGTTGCATGTTAAATAAAGTTTTAAATTATTTTTGAAATACACCTGTGCCCTGGGTCATTCTGTCATTCATTGAAGCATAAGGCATAAACATTGATGAAATTTAATTTAATGAAGTTTCACAAATCAGAAAACGTTTCACAAAGCTCAAACTTAGTTTTATATATTCGTCTATTAGTCTAGATTAATGTAGTCCTGGTTTGAAGAGTCTAGGTCTTGTGGTTTCTGAGCTAGACCGGGTCAAACATGGTACAGTAGACTAACAATGATGAAAAACTACCTTTGGCCAAGTTTCACAAATCAGCAAAACGTTTCACAAAGCTCAAACTTAGTTTTATATATTCTTCTATTAGTCTAGATTAATATAGTCCTGGTTTGAAGAGTCTAGGTGTTGTGGTTTCTGAGCTAGACCGGGTCAAATATGGTACAGTAGACTAAAAATGATGAAAAACTAACTTTGGTCAAGTTTCACAAATCAGAAAAACGTTTCACAAAGCTCAAACTTAGTTTTATATATTCTTCTATTAGTCTAGATTAATATAGTCCTGGTTTGAAGAGTCTAGGTCTTGTGGTTTCTGAGCTAGACCGGGTCAAATATGGTACAGTAGACTAAAAATGATGAAAAACTAACTTTGGTCAAGTTTCACAAATCAGAAAAACGTTTCACAAAGCTCAAACTTAGTTTTATATATTCTTCTATTAGTCTAGAATAATATAGTCCTGGTTTGAAGAGTCTAGGTCTTGTGGTTTCTGAGCTAGACCGGGTCAAATATGGTCCAGTAGCCTAAAAATGATGAAAAACTAACTTTGGCCAAGTTTCACAAATCAGAAAAACGTTTCACAAAGCTCAAACTTAGTTTTATATATTCTTCTATTAGTCTAGATTAATATAGTCCTGGTTTGAAGAGTCTAGGTCTTGTGGTTTCTGAGCTAGACCGGGTCAAATATGGTACAGTAGACTAAAAATGATGAAAAACTAACTTTGGCCAAGTTTCACAAATCAGAAAAACGTTTCACAAAGCTCAAACTTAGTTTTATATATTCTTCTATTAGTCTAGATTAATATAGTCCTGGTTTGAAGAGTCTAGGTCTTGTGGTTTCTGAGCTAGACCGGGTCAAATATGGTACAGTAGACTAAAAATGATGAAAAACTAACTTTGGCCAAGTTTCACAAATCAGAAAAACGTTTCACAAAGCTCAAACTTAGTTTTATATATTCTTCTATTAGTCTAGATTAATATAGTCCTGGTTTGAAGAGTCTAGGTCTTGTGGTTTCTGAGCTAGACCGGGTCAAATATGGTACAGTAGACTAAAAATGATGAAAAACTAACTTTGGTCAAGTTTCACAAATCAGCAAAACGTTTCACAAAGCTCAAACTTAGTTTTATATATTCTTCTATTAGTCTAGAATAATATAGTCCTGGTTTGAAGAGTCTAGGTCTTGTAGTTTTTGAGCTAGAGCAGATTAAACCCGCTCAAGGTACTGAAAAATTAGTTGTAATATCCCTTTAGTCATTTGCCGAATCGGAAGCTGGAATCGGAAGCTAACTTCAGCTTCGTCATTACGCTGCACTTACGGTACTTTGTTTAGCATTGTCCGGTTGTTGAGATGTCCCCTCTCCTGCATCCATCTGCTCTGTGCCATTTAAACACTCCAAGGATCGACCGCACAAAAAACAAAACAGCTTAATAAACTTATAGGTGTCCCACAGAACGGGCAAAACGTGACTCGACTGTCGTCCATCTTGGGTCGAAATGACCGCTTCCGTGTCATCACTTCCGGGTCAGCCTCGTTAGGACATTCCCTTTCCGTGTGATTCTCTCGTTTGCTAAAGTGTTTCAGACTTTTGTTAAAGTGTTTCAGAAAATGTTAATTTGTTTCAGAATTTGTTAAAGTGTTTCAGAAAATGTTAATTTGTTTCAGAATTTGTTAAAGTGTTTCAGAAAATGTTAATTTGTTTCAGAATTTGTTAAATTTGTTTCAGAATTTGTTAAAGTGTTTCAGAAATTGTTAATTTGTTTCAGAATTTGTTAAAGTGTTTCAGAATTTGTTAATTTGTTTCAGAACTATTTGTTAAAGTGTTTAGCCTTATTTGTTAATGTGTTTTGCACCTCAGGGCCACCGTAGTGACGGGAACTCCAGCATGCGCTGAAGCTTGGTCCTCATTCTCCTGTCAGCCACCACCTCCACTGGGTCAACATGACACCCCAGGACAGAGCTTGATTTCCTGAGGATCTTGTTTAAATTTTAAACAGATGAAGGTTTTAGCAGCGCACGCACGTGAAGACCGGTCAAAGCGAACCTATCAGCTATTTGACAATTACGTTAATTTTTAAAAGAAAAGTTCAGTTCAAACACACTTTTACTATAATGTCAGCAAACAAATATATTTTTAAGGTGTGTATCTTGTTAAATTTTAAAGACATGCAGTGCACATGCTTGACACAGCGAAACTATTTTTTTTAATCCAGCTGATTTTCAATATCATTTAGGAATATAGCAACATTTTACTCACCAAAAATCCAGATTATTTGTACACAAAATCCATCCAGCTATTAAATGAACACAACAATATCTTTGCTCGTGCAGCTGCTACAGATGCAGTTTGCTAGCTGTGGCTCGTCCACTCTGACTGTCCAATCAGAGCGTGTGAATACACTGACGTTTCAGTACGACGTACAGAAAACGTAAAAGTTGCAGAGAAGGCTTCTGGTGTCGCCCATAGACATTAGGTGTGGCCAACTCAACATCTGATTGGTTGAAGAAACAGCTTGGTGGACAGAGCCACAAGGCTTGCAGTGAAGCCAGTGAAGGCTTTCAGGCAGATTTCTTTGACCCTGGCAACAAATAGTGGCTGAAATGTGATTGGTTCAATGCTTAAATATGAAAATACACTCTGGAAGCAGCTCAACCAGGGGGGCAGCAATGAAAGGAAGCGGCCAGACCATTTGTAATTATTTAATACGTATTCATGGACAAAATATAATAAAATAATAATAATAATTTTAAATTTTAAATAATTTTAGGCCTTCAGAGAAGGCTTTGCAGGCCCTGACAGACCGCCACTGCATTTTCTGTGGGGGGAGTCGAGCTAAAAATGTTGATTTACTCTGGTGCTACAAGTAATATAATGGGAGAAAATATATGGGAAAAACTTAAAGCTGAAAAGATAAAGTGCTATTCATATGTACCTAAAGAGCAGAGAAAGCTGTATGCTTATTCCTCAACACAAGCATTAAACATTAAAGGAGCATTCAGATGTGAAGTGAAAATTGGCAACAGGAGAGAAGAAACAGAGTTTATTGTCATAAAGGGCAATGGTGAGCCACTCCTGGGAAAAAAAGACTGCTATAAAGCTAGGGGTACTAAAAATAGGAGAAAATGTGGCGGCGGTCACAGAATCAAAAAACATTCTTCAAGAACAGTACCCAGATGCATTTAAAGGAATAGGAAAGTTAAATACCAAACAAATCAAACCCACAACAGAAAGAGTGAGAGTTGTGGCAGAGACAAGAGAACCAAGAAATGCTGCAGATGTTGCTGGAAAACTAAATATTGCTGACTCACTATCAAGACTGTTATCAGATAAGATAACACAAGACACATACATTCATGTGTAAGAATTATGAGGAGGTCAATATTAATACTGACCTCTTTATCTTAATTAATTTACTTATTCAGATTGAATAGTAAATGTTCACGGATTCTGTTCTTTTTCAGTTTACCCAATATTTCTGTGGTCTTTATGATGGATAAATAAACAGAGCCATTAAGTGACAATGGACATTAACTTAGTTTGGTATGCCAGGCGACACTACCATTTATTTAAAATAAATCAACTAAATTAACACCATTACACTTGATTGACATGATTTCACTTTCTTTCAATTCAAATACGTCAGCACACTTAAATTTAACACAACAGACATAAATATTAGATGTTAAGCATATTTAGTCTGTGGGCTCTTTAACTTAAAAAATATAGTTTCCAGCTTAGATAGAGAGGGAAAGATTTAGGAGGAGAAATGGAGGAAGAAAAGTTAAGAGTCAGGGAGTTATCTTGATGTGTTTAACCAGAAGCATGGCAGCTCTCCGGCTGAACTCGGCTACACGTTGGTACCCTTGGCAAAGCATTTGACGACTTGTTACCTCGTGAAGATGGTCAGTCTCCCTCGGTCCAGTTTGGTCAGTTCGTTTACCGTTCTCAGCGTCTCCAGACGTGCGCCTTGACTCGAACCGAAAGTAACGGCAGCTCCTGGTGTTGTTTTCAAGATAAGACGTTCCTTAAAGGAATGTCAATAAAAGAGAGCTTTTCAGCTGTTGAAGATGGCTTATAACTTGGCATGTTATAAGTCTTTAACTGAATGACATGGTCATTAGCGTGTTGACCAGACGATCATCAGTTCTTTGGGGAACCTCATCAGGGGTTGAGGACCTCAGCAAACTCTAAGGAAAACAGGAAGTCAGAGCTCTTTTAAGGCTAACTTGACCTAGAAAGACGTAGCTCTTTCTCATTCGGTCTGTTAGGCCAGGAGCCACTGAGAGGAGGCATAAGTTAGATTAAAAATGTCAGAAAGGATAAGAAAGTTAGTTTAAGACGCCAGTTTCATGATACAGCAGATTTAGAACTTTCTTAACTCATTACCAACATTGTTGTATGAATAAACAAACGTCATCAGAGCATAACATATGGGACCTATTAATGATAATAGCTTGATTATTAAATAGGACAAAAACAAAAGTCTCTGGGTGTCTAGATTGTCCTGAGCTCAAGCTAAAATGAATGAGATAAAGTGTTCCTTTTATCTTCACATGCAAGTTCGAGAGGAGAGGAGAAATCCTCCATGTACAACATTTTGAATTAAGCAGAGTATTTGATTTATCTGACATTAAAATGTACTGATGCTCTTACAAATAAAATTATTCATTTGATAACATTTGAATTAACAAAATTAAAAGAAGTCTCTGGATGACTTAATTGCACCTTTGACACAGCAGTGAAACACAGTTTAACTCTCACAGAATAACACAGCTTAAAAGCACACATCATGAAAATGACAAAAGTTATTCTTTTGATCACATCAGCCTAAAATCAAAGATAGAAATAGTCTCTTTTGGTGACTATATTTATCAGATTACAGTTTAATGAATGATTTTGTAGTAAATGTCTTGCTTTACTGAGAGGTCAGTAAAGGTCATCACTGGACAGTTCAAAAACCTTAATTTGACCCTGGGTAGGTCCACTACAATGAGTCTGAGGAGTATGTGAGATTTGTGGCTGTAAATGCAACTCCAAAATCATTTACCACAAGACAGGTTGAGGAGGCATCTGCCACAGATTCAGAGTTAACAGAGGTGCGAAAAGCAGTTGAAAATGGACATTTTGAAAAATGCAAAGCATATGCACCCATTGCTAATGAACTGTGTGTGGTGGGACACGTAGTTTTAAGAGGAACACGCATTGTGATGCCAGAAGAGCTAAGAGCTAAAGCAATTGTGTTGGCACATAAAGGACATTTAGGAATAGTAGGAACAAAACAACGTCTCAGGACACAAGTATGGTGGCCTGGCATGGACAAAGCAACAGAAAAATATTGCAAAACATGTCATGGTTGTCAAATTGTAGCCAGACCTGATCCAGGGCGGCCGTGGCGTAGTGGTAAGGGCAGTCGTCTCCCGATCGGAAAGTTGGCGGTTCGACTCCCGGGACCTGCACCATGTGTCGTTGTGTCCTTGGGCAAGACACTTAACCCTGAGTTGCTCCCGGTAGGACTGGAAAGCACCTTGCATGGTAGTCTGCCGCCACCGGTTTATGAATGTGTGTAGCATTCAATATATGTGTAGCACTTTGAGATTTTCAGTAATGAAAAGTGCATTATAAATTGAATTAATTATTATTATTATTATTATCCACCAGAACCGGTGAGAAGCACACTTTTACCGGATGGACCGTGGCAAGATGTGGTGGTAGACTTACTGGGACCATTATCTTCAAATCACTCCATTCTTGTGCTAATAGACTATTACAGCCGTTATTATGAATATGATGTGTTGTCATCTACAACTGCTGAGAAAGTCATAGACTCCATTGACAGTATGTTTAGTAGACATGGTCTACCAGTTTCCATTAGATCTGACAATGGTCCGCAGTTCAAATCAGAATTATTCAAAGAATACTGTGAGAACAATGGAATCAAACATGTGAGGACAACACCAAAATGGGCTCCAGCCAATGCGAAGTTGAACGTCAGAACGCATCACTGATGAAGAGGATCAGGATTGCACAAGCTGAAGGACTGGACTGGAAACGAGAATTAAGAAATATGTTACAGCTTATCGCAGTATTGAACATGCAACCACAGGCAAAAGTCCTGCAGAACTGTTATTCAACAGGAAAATGAGAGGAAAATTACCGGACATGAGTGAGACAAACACAGCTGCGTTGGATGTACGTGACAGAGACGCAGAACAGAAAGGAAAAGCGAAGAGTTATGCTGACATCCGGAGAGGAGCTCAATATTCAAAAGTAGAGCTGGGAGACAGTGCTGGTTCAACAGGAAAAAGTTGACAAATTAACAACACCATTTAATGCATACCACACAAAGTCGTGAGCAAATCGGGAAATCAAGTTGTGGTTGAATCACCAACAGGAGCTCGGTATCACCGAAACACCACACATGTGAGAAAATATGAAACTGAGGAAGGAGTTGGTGGACAAAGAATGCTTTCTGAAAATATTGACTTTGAGGCAGAAAAAGAAGAGGACACTTACATTGCAACACCACAAGAGGGCACTCAAGACTTATAAATGAAAAAAGTAGTCAGACCCCAGAGAATCAGAAAGACTCCAGAGAGGTTTCGTGACTTTGTATGAAAAAAAAAAAAAAAGAGGAAATGTTTGTTCAGGGTTCTAAGAAATGTAAGTTGTTTTATGTTGTTTTGTGACTAAGGAAGTGTATTGGTAAGCCAGAAGGAGAGAAGATGATGGGAAAAAAAAACCTGATGATTAAATGTATTGAGGGAGAAGTTGAAAATCTAAGGAAAAGGGGGATGACATGTATTGGGATGTTGACGGAGCTGATGTGATGACATGTGTGGGGGCGGGGGAGGAGTTTGGTTCTGGAAGAGCGGTGACAGGTGGTGGATGAAGTTGGTTCAATAAAGTGAATGAAACGATACCACTTCGTCTATTGATTCAATTCAGAATATCCTGCCTAATTCAGTAATAAGGTGGATATACAACAGTCACTATTAAAATGTCCAAATACTTTTGCTATATAAACTACATTTCTATAGTTTAGCTGGTGAATATCCCATCCCTGGGCTGCCACCTTACCGTGGTGGAGGGGTTTGAGTGTCCCAATGATCCTAGGAGCTATGCTGTCAGGGGCTTCATGCCCCTAGTAGGGTCACCCAAGGCAGACAGGTCCTAGGTGAGGGACCAGACAAAGTGCAGCCCAAAAACCCCTATGATGAGTACAATTAATGGACTAAGTTTTCCCTCGCCCGGACGCGGGTCACCGGGGCCCCACTCTGGAGCCAGGCCCGGAGGTGGGGCACGCTGGCGAGCGCCTGGTGGCCGGGCTTTTACCCATGGAGCCCGGCCGGGCACAGCCCGAAGAGGAGACGTGGGTCCCCCTTCCCATGGGCTCACCACCTGTGGGAGGGGCCAAAGGGGTCGGGTGCAATGTGAGATGGGTGGTGGCCGAGGGCGGGGACCCTGGCGGTCTGATCCTCGGCTACAGAAGCTGGCCATTGGGACATGGAATGTCACCTCTCTGGTGGGGAAGGAGCCTGAGCTAGTGTGTGAGGTTGAGAGTTTCCGACTAGAAATAGTCGGACTCACCTCAACGCATGGCTCTGGCTCTGGAACCAGTTTCCTTGAGAGGGGTTGGACACTCTTCCACTCTGGAGTTGCCCCTGGTGAGAGGCGCCGAGCAGGAGTGGGCATACTGGTTGCCCCCCATCTTGGTGCCTGTACGTTGGGGTTCACCCCGGTGAACGAGAGGGTAGCCTCCCTTCGCCTACGTGTGGGGGGACGGGCTCTGACTGTTGTTTGTGCCTATGCACCAAACGGCAGCTCAGACTACCCACCCTTTTTGGAGTCCTTGGAGGGGGTATTGGAGAGTGCGCCTCCTGGGGACTCCCTTGTTCTACTGGGGGACTTCAACGCTCACGTGGGCAATGACAGTGAGACCTGGAGGGGTGTGGTTGGGAGGAACGGCCCCCCTGATCTGAACCCGAGTGGTGTTCTGTTGTTGGACTTCTGTGCTCGTCATGGATTGTCCATAACGAACACCATGTTCAGGCATAAGGGTGTCCATATGTGCTCTTGGCACCAGGACACCCTAGGTCGCAGTTCGATGATCGACTTTGTTGTCGTCTCATCTGATCTGCGGCCGCATGTCTTGGACACTCGGGTGAAGAGAGGGGCGGAGCTGTCAACTGACCACTACCTGGTGGTGAGTTGGCTCCGATGGTGGGGGAGGATGCCGGTCAGACCTGGCAGACCCAAACGTATTGTGAGGGTCTGCTGGGAACGTCTGGCAGAGTCTCCCGTAAGACGGAGCTTTAACTCCCACCTCCGGGAGAGCTTTGAACACGTTCCGAGGGAGGCGGGGGACATGGAGTCCGAGTGGGCCGTGTTCCGCGCCTCTATTGTCGAGGCAGCTTATCGGAGCTGTGGCCGCAAGGTTGTTGGTGCCTGTCGTGGTGGCAACCCTCGAACCCGGTGGTGGACACCGGCAGTGAGGGATGCTGTCAGGCTGAAGAAGGAGTCCTATTGGGCCTTTTTGGCTTGTGGGACCCCGGAAGCAGCTGATAGGTACCGGCAGTCCAAGCGGCATGCGGCTCGGGTGGTTGCTGAGGCAAAAACTCGGGCGTGGGAGGAGTTCGGAGAGGCCATGGAGAATGACTTCCGTACGGCTTCGAGGCGATTCTGGTCCACCATCCGGCGTCTCAGGGGGGGAAAGAGGTACGAGACCAACACCATTTATGGTGGGGGTGGCGTGCTGCTGACCTCAACTCGGGATGTTGTGAGTCGGTGGGCGGAATACTTCGAAGACCTCCTCAATCCTACTGGCACGTCTTCCACTGAGGAAGCGGAGCCTGGGGACTTTGGGTCGGGTTCTCCGATCTCTGGTGCTGAGGTCGCCGAGGTGGTTAAAAAGCTCCGCGGTGGCAAGGCTCCGGGGGTGGATGAGATTCGCCCGGAGTTCCTTAGGGCTCTGGATGTTGTAGGGTTGTGTTGGCTTACGCGACTCTGCAATATCGCGTGGACATCGGGGGCAGTTCCCTTGGATTGGCAGACTGGGGTGGTGGTTCCCCTATTCAAAAAGGGGGACCGTAGGGTGTGTTCCAACTATAGGGGGATCACACTCTTAAGCCTCCCTGGTAAGGTCTATTCAGGGGTTCTGGAGAGGAGGGTCCGTCGGATAGTCGAACCTCGGATTCAGGAGGAACAGTGTGGTTTTCGTCCTGGTCGTGGAACACTGGACCAGCTCTACACCCTCAGCAGGGTCCTGGAGGGTGCGTGGGAGTTTGCCCAACCAGTTTACATGTGCTTTGTGGACTTGGAGAAGGCATTCGACCGCGTCCCTCGGGGGGTTCTGTGGGGGGTACTCCGGGAGTATGGGGTACCAGGCCCTTTGATATGGGCTGTTAGGTCCCTGTACGACCGGTGTCAGAGCTTGGTCCGCATTGCCGGCAGTAAGTCAGGCTCATTTCCGGTGAGAGTTGGACTCCGCCAAGGTTGCCCTTTGTCACAGATTCTGTTCATAACTTTTATGGACAGAATTTCTAGGCGCAGCCAAGGTGTTGAGAGGATCCGTTTTGGTGGCCTTAGAATCACTTCTCTGTTTTTTGCAGATGATGTGGTCCTACTGGCTTCATCAGTTCGTGATTTACAACTTTCACTGGAGCGGTTTGCAGCCGAGTGTGATGCGGCCGGGATGAGGATCAGTTCCTCCAAATCCGAGGCCATGGTCTTGAGCCGGAAAAGGGTAGCATGCCCTCTCCGGGTCGGGGAGGAGGTCCTGCCCCAAGTGGAGGAGTTTAAGTATCTCGGGATCTTGTTCACGAATGAGGGAAAACTGGAGCGTGAGATCGATAGGCGGATAGGTGCAGCGTCCGCAGTGAAGCGGGCGCTGTACCGGTCTGTCGTGGTGAAGAGAGAGCTGAGTCAAAAGGCAAAGCTCTCAATTTACCGATCGATCTACGTTCCCACCCTCATCTATGGTCATGAGCTTTGGGTTATGACCGAAAGAACAAGATCTCGGATACAAGCGGCTGAAATGAGTTTTCTCCGCAGGGTGGCTGGACTCTCCCTTAGAGATAGGGTGAGAAGCTCAGTCATCCGGGAGGGACTCGGAGTAGAGCCGCTGCTTCTCCACATCGAGAGGAGCCAGTTGAGGTGGCTCGGGCATCTGGTTAGGATGCCTCCTGGACGCCTCCCTGGTGAGGTGTTCCGGGCATGTCCCACCGGGAGGAGACCCAGAGGAAGACCCAGGACACGCTGGAGGGACTATGTTTCTCGGCTGGCCTGGGAACGCCTTTGGATTCCCCCGGAGGAGCTGCTCCAAGTGGCTGGGGAGAGGGAAGTCTGGGCCTTCCTGCTTAGGCTGCTACCCCCGCGACCCGACCCCGGATAAGCGGAAGAAGATGATGGATGGATGGAGCTGGTGAATATAATGTCTCGTGTTTTTGTCTAAAACTGTATCTGTGCGCTGAACGATCTCATAAAACGGCTGTGAAGGTGTCCAGTTACATCCACACATACACACAGGCAGGCGAGCCTCTGGAGGCGGGGCTACTGAGCTCCGGGTTCTGTTTCAGCCTCGCGCTGCAGGAGGGAAAGTGACAGCGCAAACAGAGTAAAAAGAGTAACTTTTCACAATCTACAAATATCTAGAACATTAAACACTTAACTAAAAGTTTTAGTATTTTGTTAACAATTTAGTTTTGATCATTTTTAAACATCAGCACAGAGTTTACATTTTTAACATGATTTCCCAAAACTCCCTGTATTGAAATAAACTGTCCCTTCAAATTAGTCCTATACCTTGGCTTTGCAAAAATTTCAGTTCCCTTTAGACTAGCAGCTTTTCCTCTTAACAAATTACATTTGAACATTTGAGGGTTCTATTACTAACAAAATATTATAGTCCACCAAATCATAAAACGTCAGTACTTTGAGTTGTTTAAATAATATATTAGATAGATGACATTAAGGCTTTCTTGTAATAATTCTCACAGCTCTTTTCTGTAAAATAAAAATAGATTTTGTTATAGTTTAATTTAATTTATAAGTAAAAGTAAGACTAAAATAATTTTTTCTCCAAATTAAATGTGCTTTTTTGTGTGCTACAGTTTGTATGTGTAAAGATTGCTGATATGAGATTTTAAACACAACCCGTTAACTGCTGCCAATCAAATGGTGAATAAACTACTCTGTAGGGTTCATGTATTATAAAAGAAGAAAATAACGCTATCCAAAGTATCCAAAGCACTGAAGAAGCTATGGCAGACAGAAGCCAAAATGTGGAGAACATTTTTTGTCTGTTTTTTATTTTACATATGAAAAAAAACTGCACAGTGCCTCACCAGCCATGAACCTCACCGCACGTCACTGATATATATATATAT
>JBBPBX010046155.1:0-19437 GCA_038048925.1 Garcialebias charrua | reverse complement strand
ATATATTTGGTATATTATATAAATATATTAGTCACACATATTTACAAAAACACAATGCCGCTGTCTGCAAAAGAAATACAAATTTTTATTTTGAAAGCAGAACGAAGATCACGTGCTACTTCCGGTGCAAAGATAAGACAAGAGTTGGCTCCATTTTCATCTCTTTTTTGTTTAAGTCCTTACTTGAGTCCTTTAGCTTTGGCAGCCATCTTGTATTGGGTTGACTCTTGAACTCAGTTAATGTAGATGTACATTTAATAATTAATTTCTGAAATTTTCATTAAAAACATTTTTTTTTCTGTTAAGTAATCTCAAGGGATCAATAAAGTTCTATTTAATTTAATCTAGTTTAATCTAAAAAAAAAAAGGGCAGGTACTTGTGTGTCATTGCATTTTAATGTCCTATTTATGTTCCAGTTCGACTTTAGGAGAAAAACCAAGTCAGCTACATGATGATGATGTCGCCAATAAAATATCTAATTTAATGAAAACATGAGCAGGGATGGCTTGGACTCCTTTTGTGTTGCCCCGCTTGTAGCTTTATGTAAACATTAAGTTATTTTCTATATTCATGTAATTTTCCACGTTGTCTTTTGATCAAGACTTGACCGTTAAACCTTCTAAACCATCTTCTTTTTTAAAAGAAGAATCATCAAGTTTTACGGTTTTTCCTTTTTATTCTGACTCTCGGTTACCATGGAAACCAGACTATTGTTATGTGGGCAAGCCAGTGAGTCAGCAAAACCAACACACACACACACACACACACACACACACACACACACACACACACACACACACACACACCTCCATGGTAACAGGCTGTGGATGGAGAGATGGTTCTAGCTGTGAGCCAGCTAGTTTTCCAGCACAGAGGAAAGTCACCGTGTGTGTTCAGAGTCCATCAGTCAGGACATTAATGTTGGTTTCACACAAGAATCAAACATTTACCACAAACGTTAACATGAAAGCCACCACAGAAATGTGCAATGTAAAGCAACTGGAGTCTTTTAAAAGAGTTATAGTTACGTACAGAAAAATAAATCTACTTAAAGGAGAAACAGAGAACAAGCTTAAAGTTTTAAACAGTTAATTCTGGTCCTCTGGACGGATAAAAAAAAATTTAACGAAAACTTGTTGAAACATTTCGTCTTTTATCCAAAAGACTTCTTCAGTCTGCGGAGTCTTATAAGGCCCCGTTTACACGGCGCATATTTGGAGTGAAACCGCTCCTTTCTCTCTGCGTTTTGTACTCATCATTTACACGAGTCCACTGGCCCCCCTCTTTGAATCCGATGGTTTTTGAACTCACCCTCCAGAGTGGATCTTTTTCGCTGACCCCCCGTTGATAACATAAACATCTCCCGCTGAGCTTTTGTTTGAACACATGCGTGCAGCACGCACGCGCGGACAGCCGGCATTTCTAACAATGGCGGTGGACTGGACACGCACCACTTTCTGAACTACAGATGGAATATATTTTGATTCTCATATTTAATTATTCTACACCTGAATAGTACCTGCATCTGTGTTGGAAGAGACACAGCTGGATCCAGTTGTCGCTGTTAACGAGGCAGGCGGACATTTCACGTGTCACGCTGCACTATAACATACTAAATGTGCTATATAATAACAGTTTAACAATAATAAACAGTATTTATGTTAGCGTGGGAGATATATAAATTTATCTTAGCTAAATTAATCTATCTGGACTCGTTACGTCATGCCTAACATGCTGCATGTTGAAAATGAAGACACCAGGTTGATTTTTAATTTATTTATTTATTCAACACCACAAACTGTATGTCACAAACACTGAGAATTAAATTGAACACTTTTAAAAACACGTTAACCGAACTGTTATGAACTGGACTCTGTTGTTTTCATCCTGGTGGAAACTGGACCCAGATCCGAACCGGTTCGCTTCGTGGAACGACAGCTTCGACCTCGCAGGTTGTTCTGTGATCGAACTAAACACAGAAACCCAGTTTAACTTTCAGTTTCTTTACTAGGTTTTCCACGTGGAGTTTAAAAGAGAGATGCAAATCGACCAGGATACCCAAATATTTATAGGAACCAACTAACTCAATAGGGACACCATTTGAGGATAAAATCAGAGGAAGAACTGCTGGGACCGACTTCCTATTTGAAAAAAAAAAAAACATCCCTTTGGTTTTATCAGCATTTAGGAAAAGTTTGAGACGGAACAAATCTGACTGGATGATGTCGAAAGCGGATTGTAGAAACTGGAAATTCTTAGCTACTGTTTTAGCTCGACAGTAAACAACTGTATCATCAGCGTAGAAATGTAAGGATGCATCAGGGATGCTCTGACCTACATTAGCTATGTAGATTGTGAAGAGGTTTGGTCCTAAGACTGAGCCTTGTGGTATACCATTTTTAACTTTTAAATAACTGGAAGAAGTATTTAACAGTTAAAAATGGTGTACCACAAGGCTCAGTCTTAGGAACAACTCTCTTTACAATCTACATAGCTAATGTAGGTCAGAGCTTGGATGATCTAGTCTCCTGACTGTGTGTCTGTTTTTCTGTGTAGGAGCAGGAACTTCACGTCAGACCTCCACCAACCACATGTTTGTTCTCTAACAGGTATGGTTGTAATTTCTAGTAAAATTGTTCAATATTATAATTCGGTCCAGCAGCCTCCACTTCAAAAAGTCAGTGCTCACGCGGTTTGGTTGTGCATGCGCTTAGGCAGTCACGCTCAGTGTTGCCAGGTGAGAAATGTAGGATTATCGTACTAGAGATGTAAAATTATCGTATTTTGAGGGGAATTATCGTACACCCGTCATAGCCCAAATAACAAGTATGCTCTATAGTCACTCTATTGTTGAATAGCGTCTAACAGGCACTCACAGCTTTGTGGCGTCAGTACGGGTGGGAACCATAGACATTAATACTGTACGTATTAATGCCTGTGGTGGACTGGGATCTAATGAGCCCCCCCCCCCTTCCTGTTTTGTTTTATGGTGGTTGGCAGACCAACTGTAAGGTGCATTACCACCACCTATTGAGCTGGAGTGTGGACAGGAGATAAACAGAAAAAAATAAAAAAAAGAATTCTGTAAAATTAATTTAATAACTCAACTAAATTATGTCTATTGTTACGAAACTACTTCCCTTCCCAGCTCGTTCTTATCTTAATGGAGAGTAGTGGTCGCAACTAAAAGTGTGTGATAAGAAAAAAAAGAAAAGAAAGAAACTAAACAGGCACCTGACAGAACACAGAGTGAAGTTTGGGGCTTACCTTAAGATGTCCGATCAGAGTTTCTCCACCAGCTGACATCTTTAAAGGGGCGAGCCCGCACGGTGCTTCATCCGTCAGATGATCTGTTCATTAATTGTTGTTGTTGCTTTTCTTTATAGTTTTTCTCTTTTCTTAAAAACGCACCACTTGTGATTTTTCTGTAGGTGGTTGATTTCTGTAGGCGTGTAAACTCCCCACTGTCCAGCCGGTTCATCAGGACAAACCCTGTTCCTCCCAGCCAGCAGGCGTGTAAACTCCCCGGTACATTACTGCGTCCAGCCGTTCATCCAGGACAAACTTTTCCTCTTCCTCCCGGCCAAAACATCCGACGCCCCCCTCTGGGTGATCAGCCCGAGGTGAGGACTCTGTTCCCCCAGAGTCCACCCGCACCGTCTCAAATTGAAATCCTTCCTTTACACGTTTTCACATAGCAGCTCCCACAGCCCAAAAGCCTTACAGCCGCTCCCAACACACGCTACTCCATCAATCCATCTCTGCAGTCAATCAATCTTCTCATCACCCCCAGGTGTGCTGCCAGCTCAGCTAAAACCACTTGTGTGGCTGAGCCCCGCCCCCTTCACCAGTGAACTGTCAAAAAGGTGCCAAAAATAAAAATAACAAACAAACAAAAGACTGAAAAAAGTGTGCCCACGTAACACTTCCCCACCTAAACAAAAAAAAATATCCATATATTTTTTTTATATATTTTTAATTTTAGCCCAATAAAATGTCCTATATCTTCATCCCATCCATCGCATGCTTGACAGTTTGACACTAGCAAACATTAAAAGTACAGCATCACAGAGCTCGTCCTCAGCCAACGTCCCAAACTGCAAAACTGATGGTTTTGTACTCAACAGTCTCTACATTAAAACCTAGTGTGGGGATGGACGTCACCATCTCTCCAAATTTAGGTTTGTACAGAATATCTGTCTTTCCTGCTGTGTCCAAACCCACCATGAATTTCCTCATCTCTTCTTTCCCAAACATTTTAATGAGACCTGCAAACATATTCCCCATGGTGGCAAAAATAAATAAAATAAATAAATAAACTAAACGAAAAACAATTAAACCAACCCAAAAAAAAAGAAATCACACTAAACCAAAAAGTTTAAAACTCCTCTTTTAGAAATTCTTAAACTTTAAATTCCTCCTTAATTTATCACTCTTTCAACAGGAATCAACGAAACCAATATAATTTTCATGTAATTTATGGCAGCTTTTCCACTCCATACTTGCTTCCATAGTTTCAGATCCCGGACGTGAGCCCCCACTTGTTACGAAACCACTTCCCTCCCCAGCTCGCTCTTATCTTATCACTGCTTAATGGAGAGTAGTGGTCGCAACTAAAAGTGTGTGATAAGAAAAAAAGAAAAGAAAGAAACTAAACAGGCACCTGACAGAACACTGAGTGAGGTTTGGGGCTTACCTTAAGATGTCCGATCAGAGTTTCTCCACCAGCTGACATCTTTAAAGGGGCGAGCCCACACGGTGCTTCATCCGTCAGATGATCTGTTCATTAAGTTGTTTTTGCTTTTCTTTATAGTTTTTCTCTTTTCTTAAAAACGCACCACTTGTGATTTTTCTGTAGGTGGTTGATTTCTGTAGGCGTGTAAACTCCCCACTGCGTCCAGCCGGTTCATCAGGACAAACCCTGTTCCTCCCGGCCAGCAGGCGTGTAAACTCCCCGGTACATTACTGCGTCCAGCCGTTCATCCAGGACAAACTTTTCCTCTTCCTCCCGGCCAAAAACATCCGACGCCCCCCTCTGGGTGATCAGCCCGAGGTGAGGACTCTGTTCCCCCAGAGTCCACCCGCACCGTCTCAAATTGAAATCCTTCCTTTACACGTTTTCACATAGCAGCTCCCACAGCCCAAAAGCCTTACAGCCGCTCCCAACACACGCTACTCCATCAATCCATCTCTGCAGTCAATCAATCTTCTCATCACCCCCAGGTGTGCTGCCAGCTCAGCTAAAACCACTTGTCTGGCTGAGCCCCGCCCCCTTCACCAGTGAACTGTCAAAAAGGTGCCAAAAATAAAAATAACAAACAAACAAAAGACTGAAAAAAGTGTGCCCACGTAACACTATTAAGTTTGTATTTTTCAAGAAAATAATAACTTGATCTTCACCTTTACTGATATCACTACTAAAAACATGCCTAGTTGTAAATTTAATATTCATTTTATTTATTTTTTTGGAAATGCATTTTTTCTGTTTCATACCCTGGACATTCCATAAAGACATGTTGAACCGTTTCAGGGAGATTGCTGGTGCACTTGTCACATAGTCCTGTTGCATACTTCCTAAATATTTTAAGAGATTTATTAAGGCCTCTGTGTCCTATTCTAATTCGAGTAAGTTCCTGTTTCTTCTTGCTTTTCTTTTATATCCTATCTTTTTATGAATGTTGTGTAAATGTCTTCCTGTATCAGTAATGTCCCAGTTTTCCTGCCATATTTTCTTAATATATTTATTTATTATTATTTAACATTCAACTATACATACATGTTCACTCATTTTCATCACTTCTTCTTCCAGACCGGTGTCTGCTTCTTTTACGGTGGCAGGCTTCTTCTTATTTTCTAACTCATGGGGCGGGCGCAGTGGACTATTCAGCCAATCATGGCTGTTGTTCTGAGGCAAACGCATGCACGTCACTCATAGGTCACATTTAGAAAAGTACGATTGGCTGGCATTTCCAGATGCCTTCAGGGTTCACAAAAAAACTCAGACAGACAGTTGCGACAGGCTGATGGCAACCGATTACAACTGCACATTCACGGAATGGTCAAATTATCGTATTTTTGGCCTTTTTCGGGATTACTGATCGTACAGAGGGCAAATTTGTCGTACAAATACAATAATTATCGTATACCTGGCAACACTGGTCACGCTTGCGAGGTTCTTTCAAAATAAAAGCTGGTATGTGTCTCCTTTTGGTACAAACTCTGTACATAAAACACATGTTAGCACTGGAAGCTGTAATGGGACCAACGTTCCTGCTCAGCTGTTTCCACTAAAAGTTTGAATGTCGCCCCCATATCCAAAGAGTAGAGAACTTTTTGTGTTGCTAAGTTAAATAAATACAGTAAAAAACTCCAATGTGTTTTTCATGTTTTGACTCTAGATGATTTAAGTCATTCTTGCTGGTCTATGTTCAGAAATGATTTTTAATGTCCTCCTGTGAATATGGATCCATAATATTTAACCTTTGTCTCTGTTTTGTGGTTATTTGTATGTTCATTTATGTGAGAATGTTAAATTGTTTTCCCTGAAGTTTCCATTAATATTAAAACAAAACTATTAGTTTCCAGTGACCAGTCTCACTTCAGGCTGACTGTAGAACATCTCCAGATGTTGCTCACCAAATGTCACCAAGATCTCATGTGGAATTTCAAAATAAAGGCCCTCCAAAGTTGAAAATTTTCCATGTAATTTTCCCTAAGTTGCTGTGTTTATTGCTCGTTCTTCAGGATGTTGTAGAAACAGTGAGGGTAAGTACGACTTAACCACAAATCACATAATTACTGTGCAGAAAGTTTGTCTCGTTGAAATGCAACATAGTTCAAGAAAAAACAGGGATGTTTAATTTAAAATAATTTATATGTTTACTATTTTTAAGTGACAATAACCATTTGGAAAAATAACAGTTAAAACGAAAACAAGCGTTCAATACAAAAGCAACTAACTGGACTTTATTTGTAACAGAAAACGTTTCGCCCTTCATCCAAAGGGCTTTCTCAATTCAAAGAGCAGGCTGTGTGAGAGTGAGGTTATAAACAGGATGACACACACAAACCTATGTAAATTGAAAGCTGAGATAACACACACATACCAAAGGCTACGTTCACACTGCAGGCAAATCCGACCCAAATCTGATTTTTTTTGCCCCATCTGACCCGTATCCGATTTTTTAATGAGAGTCTGAACGCACCAAATCCGATGTTTTCAAATCCGACCCAGGCTGTTTCAGTATGTGGTTTTAAATCAGATATATATCTGATGTTTTCAAAGCGACTGCAGTCTGAACGCTCATGTGATTTACATCTGACTTTTTCAGAACACGTGCGGCTCATTTAATTGAGCCCGCTCTCTGTAGCTCAGAGCTCTCTGGGGTGGGGGCTAGCGGGGGGACAGCTCTCTGTACTTGCGACGCACACACCTTGCTTTCTTCTCAGTTTTTGCCTTTCATCTTTGGATGTTTAGCTCTCCCCGATTGGAGAACAACTTCAAAATTACGAACACACACTGAAAACTGTTGCGCGCGTCCATGTTTACTTCCTCAAACACAGGGTGCTGCGTCAGCGTCAGGACAAAAACAAGCGACCAGCCCCATGAAAACAAGCCCAAACAAGCAACTCACAGCCTGCGTGTCACGTCACGCAGGCTGAGTCGCAGCGCCCAGCGCAGATCCAAAAGAGGCGTGGAGCAGAACACAGCTGAAGCTCAATTTTTAATATTTCATCACATCTACAGCTGCACTGATCAGCGCTCTGTTTTCTTCTGCGCATGTGGGTCACTTCTGCAACGTAGAGCGTTCACACTGGAGTCATGCCAGGTCTGATGCAGGTCGCATTTAAAATGTAGTGTGAACGTTCACACCAAAAGATCTGATTTTAAAAAAAATCGGAATTGAGCATTAAGACCTGCAGTGTGAACGTAGCCTAAGATAACAACACACATCCTATGTAAATTGACGAATCACACATCACACCTTAACAGTAGGGGTTTCTTAAAGTCTTTGTTAGTCTAATTCACATAAGTCATCTCCACCTCACGGACAAGGGACACTCATTTGAGGACCAGAATGTGCACATTTTGGACAGAGAACACAGATGGTTTGAGAGGGGTGTGAAAGAAGCTGTTTATGTTAAAAAAGAAAGGCCTTAATAGAGGGGGGGGCTCAGATTCCAACTTTCAAAAACACAAGGCAGCTTCAGGTCTGATTCCCAGACTGTTCACACCTGAAATAGGCCAGTGGCCCTCACCCCGATAGTTGCAAAATGCTTTGAGAAACTGGTCATGACTCACATCAAAACATCCATCAACATGAACGTGGACCCCCATCAGTATGCATACCGTGAGAACCGATCAACAGAGGACGCAATCTCCTCTGTGGTCCACACTGCTCTCACCCACCTGGATCAGAAGGACTCATACGTCCGTATGCTCTTTGTGGACTTCACGTCTGCCTTCAACACCATGATCCCCCAAACCCTGATGGACAAACTATTTACACTTGGACTAAGCCCCTCCATTTGTAACTGGGTCGCAGACTTCTTAACAAACAGACCTCAGTCCGTGAAGATCCACAACTTCTCCTCCTCCACCATAACCCTCAGCACTGGCTCTCCTCAAGGATGTGTGTTAAGCCCTCTTCTGTTCACTCTGCTCACACATGATTGTGCAGCCACCCATCCAGGCTGTCATATTGTAAAGTTTGCAGATGATACAGCTGTGGTGGGCTGCATCACGAACAATGATGAGTCCAGCTACAGGCAGGAGGTGGAACACCTGGAGAGCTGGTGCAAAGACAATAACCTTCACATAAATGTGAAGAAGACAAAGGAGATGATTGTGGACTTCAGAAGGAACAAACACACCCACACCCCACTGAACATAAGTGGATCTGCAGTGGAAGTGGTCTCCAGCTACAAGTACTTGGGTGTACACTTGAATGATAACCTCAGCTGGACCAACAACACCACCAGCCTGATCAAAAAAGGTCATCAGAGACTCTACTTCCTCAGACGACTGAGACGAGCTGGTCTGAGTAGCCCGGTCCTCACCTCCTTCTACAGGTGTGCAGTGGAGAGCATCCTGTGCTCCAGCATCAATGTGTGGCATGGAGGTTGCACAGCTGCGGAAAGAAAAGCTTTACAGAGAGTGGTGAAGGCTGCACAGAGGTCTGTCGGAGTCAGTCTCCCCTCTATCACAGATATTTACACCTCCAGATGCAGGAAAAGAGCCACCTGCATCATGAAAGACCCCACTCACCCTGCACACACACTTTTTGCCCCACTCCCCTCAGGAAGGAGGTTGAGGAGCATTAAGTGTAGAACCACTAGACTGAGGAACAGCTTCTACCCTGAGGCTGTTAGACTCATGAATAAATAAATAATAAGAATAATCACTGCAAAATATCACATCATGCTGATGCTGATATGTTTTCTTGTTGCTGTGTTCATTTGTGACCATTTGCTCATATAGACTCATGTTCAACCTTGGCTCTCAATGGAGGCAGTCGCTAGTCCTTCCCTCTCCCGTCCTTCCCCCCCCCCTTTGCTGCCTGCAGCTCCTCAGCTAAGCACCTCGAACGCAAATTAAGATGGATTGGAGGTTTGGGCATTCGATTCTACAAACAAGATTTCTACAGAAGAACGGCAAGGGGAGCCGGTCCACCCTCACAGAGTGAAAGAGGATACGCCATGGATTCCTGTGGATGTGGATGGTGTGCGTCTTGCTCTCTGTGCTGTGCTCTGTGGAGGTGAAGAATCTAAAGAATCTGGATTATATTGGATTATGATGGCAGCGTTTTGCTTTTTGGCGTTTGTGGAGCACAGGTCTATCGCAAAAGGGGGAGACTTCAGCAGAACTTAATGCCTGGAGCACCCGACGTCTGGTCTGCGCGGTGACCTCGAGAAATCAGCTGTTTGCGAGCTTATCCAGAGGGTGAACAGATCACCCTCGGACCGGGACTCTGGACGCTGTACTGGTCAACATCTGAGGTCAGAGCTTGGATCAGTGGAAAAAGTCCCGAATTGGATCATTTTTGGAACAGAGTCGCCCTTACAGACTGAAGGCTGCAGAAATTACAATGTGAGCCTGAAATGAAAATATTTGTCAATTCTTATCTGACTCCCTTGCAGAGGTGGGTAGGAACGCGTTACATTTACCCCGTTACATTTACTTAAGTAACTTTTTGAGAAAATTGTACTTGTGAGAGTAGTTTAAATGTGAAAGACTTATACTTTTACTTGAGTAAATTTTAGGGGAGGAAACTGCAACTTTTACTCCGTTACTATGGGCTTTCTGCCGATCGCTACCGTTACTTTTTGTTTAAAATATATAAAAACATTTGCGGCAAATTTATTGCGTTACTTATTGTCACCTGACATGTAACCAATCAAGTGAAGCCAACCAGTCACGTGACCACAACAAACTCTCCACGCAGCCGGCGCAGGCCAGTGACGTTGAGATTCTGGACTCGGTTTGAGATGAAAGCGGTTTGAGAGAAAGACGTTCGGACGGTTCCTGAAAGAATGGCGACAGAAGCTGGCGAAGCGAATTCAGAGCACCCCTGGCCTCACATACGATCTATGTTCACCTTTCAGTCGTCTAAAAAGAACAGTTACATCATGCGCTGTCAGCTGTGTCTGCCAAAACTTGTAGATGTTTCAGCCTACATGAACTCGACGTCAAATTTGAGAAAACACGTTGCGGTAAGTTTACCTTTATTTTTTTCTTTTTGTGTGTGTAATGATGTCAGCTCTATTACAACAGCATGCATAACTTTAAAACTGTGTATGATGTGACTATTGAATGTTACGTGGTGTGTTACTAAAAACGTGTTCACACTCTGTGAGCACACATGAGCAAAATGCTAATGTAGCTAAAAACAAAAATATTAAAAAAACATAATGGTCTTTCTTGACTTTATTAAACAGAAATACTTGTTTTTATAAAACAAAATACCGATAGTCTGAGTTCATTACCGTAAACATAAATACTTTTGATAAAAAAATAAGGTATTTCTTGATTTCAATATCATAAATGAAGGTTGAATGAATAAAGAAATACTTGCTTTATATAAAAAATAGTGTCTTTACTTCACTAAACAAATAATATGTTTACAAAAAAGACTTGTAAAATGTTTATTTTGAAAATGTTTCAAGTGATCAATACGTTTGTATAGGCCAACTCTTTCAGGGATGAAGATGTTCACATCCTTGATAGAGAGGAACGATGGTTTGAGAGAGGAGTAAAGGAGGCCATCTTTGTGAAAAGAAACTGTCCATCATTAAACAGAGGTGGAGGCCTCCGGGTTCAACTGTCCCCCTCTTACAATGCTGTTATTGCTAGTATCACTCAGCCCTCTGTTATTGTTGTTATGCTAATTACGGTTGTTATGCTGCTCACAGAGGGCTGAGTGATGCAATAACAGCATTGTATGTGATAGTGTATCTCTCTCTCTCTCGATCGATCAAGAGTATGTAAGAATAATAATAATAATAGAAGAAAGCTTTTTTTGAACAAGTGGGTCTTCAGTCTGGTTTTGAACAGAGTCAGATCAGAGGTGGCACGCAGCTCAAGGGGGAGGCTGTTCCAGGCTTTTGGACCGGCAACAGAAAAGGACCGGTCTCCCCATTGTTTGTACCTTGAGAATGTGAAGAGCCACTCAGCTACTGTTGAATAGCAAGCAGCCATCAGTGACCTATACTTTGACGATCAAGGCTGATGCCCTCTGTTAACATGTGAATAGCTAGTTTCTGGAAGTCAGCAGTAACTGGTTAAACTACTATTTTACTGAGTTTTTGCCCTGGTAAAGACACGGGTCAAACAAGTTACCGGTAATCATAATAATTATTATTCCCTGATATATGCTCAATAATCCAGGTAGAAAAATCTAAAAAAGCTAAGTCTGGTCCTCTGGACATTAAAAAAACAAAACAAAGCTTTGTTTTGTTTTTTGAATGTCCAAAGGACCAGACTTAGCTTTTTTAAATAATAATTACCGGTATTATTAACTCAATGATTTGGCATGTCTTTGAAAATGTAATAGGTTTATCTGAAATGTTTGATGTGTGGATTATATATTATTATTTGTTTTATTTATTTATTTTTATTTTTTTGTGAACAGAGAATCCATCCGAACAGCTTGATGAAATATACTGAGTTGGTAGATTCCAACAAGAAGCGAAAATCCTCCTCTTCTAATGAGCCACCGATGAAGAGTGTGAAAATCACAGATTCCCTCATCTCTCCACGAGTAACACAGGCAAAGCTGGATAGGCTCATTGTAAATTTTGTCTGTGAAGCTAGCCAACCATTTTCTGTGGTTGAGGCACCATCCTTTAAGAACATAATTAAATCTCTTCATCCTAATTGCACTTTAATGACAAGAAAAACATTATGCTGTAGAATACAAGAAGCTGCAAAGAACTTGAAGAGCATAATCATTCAAAAGTTGAGCGCTGTGAACCATGTTGCCACCACAACAGACTGCTGGACTGCCAGACAGCGTAGTTATTTAGGTGTCACCTGTCACTGGATAGAACCTACCACACTAGAGAGGCAATCTGCTGCTTTGGCCTGTCAGCGTGTTAAAGGCTCACACACATTTGATGTCCTTGCTGCTGCATTAGAAGGAATACATTCTGAATATCAGATCAGGGAAAAGGTGACCAGAACAACAACTGACAGTGGCTCCAACTTCTTGAAAGCCTTTCGTTTGTATGGTGTGGATGAAAAAGAAGATAAAGATGTCACTAGACAAGAGGAGAAAGACTCCATCATGGACGAAGCATCAGAAGACGAAAGTGAGTCAGAGATGGATTATCACGATGTAGCTGCCATTCTGGATGATGACACCGGCCTTGAGTACCAACTTCCAAAACACCAAAAATGTGCATGCCATCTCCTGAATCTCATTTCAACAGTTGATGCCACTCGTGCAGAAGTGGGCCAGCATGAAACCTATAGAAGACTATCTCGATCTTCTTTTGCTAAATGTACTGCTCTGTGGAATAAAACAAGCAGGTCAAGCAAGGGGTTTGAAACTGTTGAACGTGAATGCAAGCTGCAGTTCCTCAGACCTAATCAAACCCGTTGGAACTCTGTGTACCTAGCTGTTGAAAGAGTGGTGCGCATTCACAAAGAACAGGGAGAATCTGCATTTCGCAATGTATGCACAGCATTGCAGATCAAGATGTAAGTTGGCTTCATGTTAATAAACACATTAAAAGTATTATTAAAATGATTAACTTTTATATTGTAAGTATGTGTTTACATGCACTGCACATTTAACATGTCAACAAAAATTACAATTCAGTTTTCATTTAAAGGTTGAATCCAGCTGAAATGGGATTTTTGGCTGAGTATGTTGCTGTGATGAAACCTGTTGCCATGGCCCTCAACATTCTTCAAGGAGAATCATCTGTGCACATGGGCTTCCTCCTGCCAACCCTACACCAGTTGCAAGACAAGCTGAAGAAGCTGGTATCATCTTGCAAAGTGTGTGCACCTCTCATCGATGCCCTGCTGGGTGGCATTCAGAAACGTTTTGCTGAGATGATGAAAGAACCTGAGCTCATCGCTGCAGCTATACTCCTACCTAAATTCAAAACAAACTGGACTACAGATGAGAACATCTTAAAATCTGGTAAATATAAAAACATCAGTGTGTGTGTGTGTGTGTGCACATTACAAAACATTACATACATGTACTTAGCCTGGTTAAAACCAGACCCTGTCCTTCACTTCGCTTCAGACAAGGGTCTGGACTTTCTCCATTGAAAATCAATTCTTGCTGGAGGCGTGGGCTCTGCTGATGGCTGCTCCCCCGTGGTCTTCTGAACTTGACTTCAGCTCCACCTCCTGCTGAATTTTCTCTCGCTCCGTTGTATATTCTGTGTTTATATGATAATTAAACGTCCTAATAAAATAAAATAAAACCATGGAGCGCTGGTCCAACACACCAGAAGACCAGGAAATCTGATGGGACTCGGGCAGCAACGTAAAACCTGACTTTAATTCTCTCGTGACAACCTGAAGCATTTCCTTGTTCATACACTCAGCGGAGGGTGAGGAGGAGAAGGAGGAGGGAGGAGGGAGCGATTACTTGACTTTTGGGGAAAAAAAACAAAAGAAAACTCCAGATAAGGGATTAAGAAGGGGAAATTAATAAATTTGTGTCACATATCAAACAGTCCTGCATCGCTTTGAATGAGAACATGCGGCTGCGCGCTGGGACAGATAGGTGGGGGCATTTCCTTATCAGCGGAGGGAGAGAAGGAGGAGGAGGAGGGAGCGAACACTTGACTTTTGGCCAAAAAAACAAAAGAAAACTCCAGATAAGGGATTAAGAAGGGGAAATTAATAAATTTGTGTCACATATCAAACAGTCCTGCATCGCTTTGAATGAGAACATGCGAATGCTCGCTGCTGGCTGCGCTGAGACAGGTGGGGGCGTGGGTTAGGGGCCAAAAACTCAGCCCCTTCTGTTCTCTGATTGGTCTGGTCAAAAATCTACCGGAGAAATCCTTGTCTATGGGATAAGTCCCAGACTGTGCAGTGAAGGGAAATGAGAATTGAGCGGAGCTGTGCAGGAAGGCGAGGGCCAGGCTAACATGTACTATAAATAATGCATAAGTGTACAGAAGTAATTCTTGACAAAAAATGTTTTTAAAGGTCTCAACTACATCAAGGATCACTTGGACACTAACACTGATGACAACAGCCCAAACAGCAGCCGCTCTGATGAAGAAGACTTCTTTGGATCCATTAAGACCAGCAAATCAGGAGAGCTGGAGAGGTATCTTTCATGTCCATCCACTGGAGGTATGGCTCTGTTACACTCCTTTCCTCAAATCAAGCGGTTGTCACTCAAAGTCAACACAAGTCTTCCAGCGTCTGCATCTTGTGAGAGACTCTTTAGTCATGCAGGACTCCTTTTTACTGCTAAGAGATCACAGCTTCACTGCAAAAACCTTGAGAGCCAGCTACTCTTAAAGCTCAACAGTCACATTATTGAATAATGTTTCACTGAGTTTATGTTGTCTATTGTTCTAAGTTCAAGAATACACAGTCCTTTGCTTGATGGAACGGTTTGGAGACTGAAGTAAAAAATGCAAAAACGATGATTACATGATCAAAACTGGACTATTGCAAAAATATAAATGAAATACTATTACTGTATATATGTTGCTTTGCAGTTCGATAGTTAGGTGAACTGTTTTTTTATTTCTCTTTTTTGTTAAATCGCTTAAAGATGACTGTTGTTTGATTTGATTGACTGTAAGAGGGGGTTATTACTAAATCCTTTTGGCTGGTATTGCCTTTGTGTTATCTATAACAATGTTCACTCTCATTAAAAGTTATGTTTCCTTGTAAATCCATTTGCATGTTATAATTTAATGACACGAGATGGTACTCCGCAGTTACTCACTACTTGAGTAGGTTATAATCAAAGTACTTTTTTACTTTTACTCAAGTAAATTTTTGGATGCCTACTCACTACTTTTACTTGAGTAATATTTGGTTCAAGTAACAATACTTTTACTTGAGTAAAAATTTTGAATACTCTACCCACCTCTGCTCCCTTGGAAACATCCTTGAAACAGGCTGGATATCTAATCTCTCCTGAGATGTGATTGGTATAGTTTTTACTGTGTCATGTGGTGTCTTGGCAGACAAAATGTGATACATTTTTTTTAATACCAACGCTGTGTCCCTCATGGTACTTTCCTCTTTCACACCTTTGACCTTCATCCCGAAACGGATGAGAGAGGCCGCGCTGAAGAACATGTCATGTGCTCTGAATAAGCAGCAGCTTTACATACTCATTCCATCTTCAGGATGACTGTGCATACATAATCACGTTGTAATTGGTGAAAACTGGTGCAATGTTAATAAAAGAATCTTGAATCTTGAATGTTCGTGCGGCTGTCTGTAATGATTTTGTTTTTCTATTACATTAGTGCTTAGTGTATTTCTAGTTGACGTTTTTCTTAGTCAATCCTAGATGTTATTACTGTTTTTCTCTTACATTTTGTTGTTGAATGTAACTGGGACCCTGTGTACATAATCTCATTTCATCACATGTACCACATGCGGTGCAAATGACAATAAAGATTCTCTGACTCTCTGAGGCCCTGTTTACACGGACACTGTGTGGGGGAAACGGATGTTTTGGGTATGTTAATTAGGTGAAAAGTTTTGCGTTGACACGGTCGAATTCTGTGGATACGACTCTCTCCCCCTCCACCCCCCGTCCTCATGATTTCACTGTAGTTACCATGCTGGGCCATTAGATGGCGCTGTGATTTTTGGAACCTTCACTACTGCGCATGCGTGCAGCCTGAGGTAAACAGCTGCCTCGTCTGTTTTCCTCTCTGGCTAAAAGTTCTGCTAACTACAAGTTGTTGTCAACAAGCTAACAACAAGTTAAAGCTGGAATTTGGATAAGAGTCAACAGATTTGACACCAAGCGGGACGTTTCATCTAACAAGCTCCACACCAGACGCTGAGTGGACTGTGGACCAGAACCGCTGAGTGGACTGTGGACCAGAACCGGACTTTACTCCGTGATAAACAGCTGACTTACAGCAGGTAAATCAACGTTCTTAATATAATGTTTGCTTGTGTTTACTTTGATCACACAACAACTGAGTTTTTTTTATTTATTTATTTCTTCCAACAAACAGGCAGACGGTTCGGCGGTTCTGATGGGTCCAGATGAACACACAGCAAGAGTCCAGTTCATTAACGTAGTTACAGTTCGGTTCACGTGTTTTAATAGTGTGTTCAGTTTAATTCTCAGTGTTTGTGTTGTAAACTTTGTGGTGCTGAATAAATAAATAAATAAAAAATAAACCTGGTGCCTTCATTTTCACAGCACGTTACGCACTGTTTAAAAAAATGTAACGAGTCCAGATAGATACTGTAGTTCAGATAAATTTACATCTCCCACGCCAACATAAATACTGTTAATTATTGTTAAACTGTTAATATATAGCACATTTAGTATGTTATAGTGCAGCGTGACACGTAAAATGTCCGACTGCCTCGGCGACAACTGGATCCAGGCAGCTGGCTCTTCCAACACAGATGCAGGTAAGGTGTAGAATAATTAAATATGAGAATCAAAATATATTCCATCAGCTATAGTTCAGAAAGTGGTGCGCGTGTCCACTGTACAGTCCACCGCCATTGTTAAAATGCCGGCTGTCTGCGCATGCGTGCTGCGTGCATGTGTTCAAACAAAAGCTCCACGGGAGATGTTTACATTATCAACGGGGGGTCAGCGAAAAACTTCCACCTTGAGAGCAGGATCAGAAAAGTATCGGAGTCAAAGAGGGGGGCCAGCAGCGTCGTGTAGGCGATAAGCAAAGACGCAAAGAGAAAGTAGCGGTTACACTCAAAATACGCGCCGTGTAAACTGGCCCTGACTCTCTGACTCTGATGAGAACAGAGGAGCCGCTTCTGTGAATTAGGCTAACAAAGACCTTACAAACCCCTACTGTTAAGGTGTGATGTGTGATTCGTCAATTTACATAGGATGTGTGTTGTTATCTCAGGTATGTGTGTGTGTTAACTCAGCTTTCAATTTACATAGGTTTGTGTGTGTCATCCTGTTTATAACCTCACTCTCACACAGCCTTCTCTTTGAATTGAGAAAGCCCTTTGGATGAAGGGCAAAACGTTTTCTGTTACAAATAAAGTCCAGTTGTTTTTATATTGAACGCTTGTTCTGATTTTATCATGTCCTGGATGACTGAGAATCTTCACCAGCAAACAGTTAAAATTGTACATTAATTTCAGAAATGACATTTATAGCATTTAACATCAAGTGTTTCTTTTTACTGGTAAATTTTGAGCATTACAAGAGCTGTGTGTTATTTGTCCATGTCAACCAAAATCACTGGAGGTTTCTGGTTAGTGTGTATAAAAATTATACTTATTGTTCACTCAGAACATTTTAATTTAAAGTTTCATATTTTGATTTGTGCAGAAACTCTGAACCACACAGTCTTTGTGGTGGATCAAGTTCAGCAGAAGACAATTCAAAACCTGCTGCAAAATAGAATAGAAGAGACCTTATCATTGCACATGAATACAGTGAAATCTGGGTTTGCTTCCCAGAACAAATGTAAAAACAGTCAAATATAAAACAATATAAAAATATAAACTATTAAAATTAATAACAGGTTTGAAACACTCCAAATGTGCAACACAAGCAGATTGATATTACACCAGTTGTCCATTATTCAGTTTTTATTACAGATTTTGTTAAGTTCAGTAAAGGTAGACAGATAAAAACTATATTTAAATCTATTTGTTCTTGTCTTGATTGATCTGTACCTTTTCCCTGATGGTAACAGTTCTCATATTATATAATAAATAATAATATAAATAAATCATCCACAAATAATTTTGTAACAACAGCAAGTATGACATCATTAACAGCTTTTATTTTGAAAACTCGCAAAGGTTACCGTAATTCAGAGTGTTTGTGTGCACAACAAAACCATCATTTTGGAAGTGGAGACTGGCTTGACGACATTTTTTACTGCCTGACGTTCTCAGAGTTGGGGCAGGAGCTACATTTCAGACCACCACCAACCACACGTTTTTTTTTCTGTTACAGATGAAGTTTGTGTTAATAAATGTTGTGAAGCTGAGAAGAGTTCCTGGGTGAGCGATTCATCAGTTCACTGGTATCGAACCAAACATCAGGGTTACACAGGTATGTATTTATTTACTGCAGTCTAAAGTGAAGTGTGGAGCTAAGCTGTGTTAGGAACTGTTTGGATCCTGCAGTCAAGCTGTCCACGATTCAGATTTTTTAAAAATGTTGCTCTTCTTCACAGCTTGTTACAGCATCACGATGCGTTCAATTTCAACTAGAAAATACAATCCGCTAAACCAACATATCCAGGAATTCAGAACTAGAAAATGTCTAGTATATTAGTTTAAACATTTCTTGACATATCAGAAAAGTCACTTCAATACTGTCCACTTATCAGAATGCTCTAACAACAAACAAAAATGCATGATGCCATCAACAAGTTTCATTCAAAATAATATTTTAAGTGGTTTTACTGTGATATACAGGTAGTCCTCGACTTACGACGGAGTTCCGTTCCTACGCGCCGTCGTAACTCGAATTTTGACGTAAGTCGGAACATACGTACAAACTGCACCGTATATGTACAATATACTGTATTTTACCAAGCACTTGGCCTATCCTAACACAGTACCCTACATAATTAACAAAAAACACATACAGTACATTTGGAGCCATAATGAAGGAAAAAAAGAGTTAATTTCCTACTGGGAGCTGGTGTAGTTTTCCTCCATCTGTTAGCATGTTAGTTCATTGTTCCTCCAAGCTCTGCAGCTCTGCCTGTACTTTTCCACTGCTTCGCGCGGTCCAGAGTTTACA
>JBBPBX010046153.1:0-26702 GCA_038048925.1 Garcialebias charrua | reverse complement strand
TCCACATCGAGAGGAGCCAGTTGAGGTGGCTCGGGCATCTGGTTAGGATGCCTCCTGGACGCCTCCCTGGTGAGGTGTTCCGGGCATGTCCCACCGGGAGGAGACCCAGAGGAAGACCCAGGACACGCTGGAGGGACTATGTTTCTCGGCTGGCCTGGGAACGCCTTGGGATTCCCCCAGAGGAGCTGCTCCAAGTGGCTGGGGAGAGGGAAGTCTGGGCCTCCCTACTTAGGCTGCTACCCCCGCGACCCGACCGGATAAGCGGACGAAAATGGATGGATGGATGGATGAAAGGTAGCAGAAAGAAGAATAAATCTTATTATATCTGCCCCTTACTTCCAACAATCAGATTAAACAACAATAATCAACCATGTAAACAATAATAATCTTCAACCAACTTTTTCCAACAATCAGATTAAACAATAATAATCTTCAACCAACAGTACAAAATGACTAACTCTTTCTAATTTTCTAACTAATACAATACACATTACGCTATTTCATATATATTTTTTAACACATTTGTTTTGATCATTTTTTTAAATGTAAACATTGACTTGGCATTTTTAACTACATTCTCCAAGCCATTCCATAATCTAATTCCCTGGATTGAGGTAGAACGTCCCTTCAAACTGGTTCTGAATTGTGGTTTTACAAACAACTCTGTCCCCTTAAGATTATAACAACTTTGTCTTTTAACAAAGTGCATTTGGATATTTAAAGGTAATGCATTATTTTGAGCTCTATACATAACTGATAAAATATTATAGTCTACCAAATCATGGAACTTCAATAACTTTAGTTGATAAAATAATGTACTTGATGGATGACGGTAATGCTTTCTAGTGATAATTCTTACGGCTCTTTTCTGTAATACAAAAATAGGTTTTGTGATTGTTTTACACGCATTCCCCCAAACATCAATACAATAGATTAAGTGTGGAACAATGATTGTGTTATACAACAAATACAGAGCTTTATCATTCAATAGGTCTCTGACTTTGTACAGTACTGCTATCGATTTAGCTATTTTTATTCTTACAGAATTTATGTGTTGTTTCCATGTCAGTTTGTCATCAATGATAACACCCAAAAACTTCACCTCACTCACTCTACAAATCTCAACATCCTCAATTTTGAGTGGAACATCAACAGTTTTCTTTTTATTACCGAATATCATGTAATTAGTTTTTTCTAGATTTAATGATAATTTATTTATTTTAAACCAAGTTTGTATCTTGACAAATTCTGTCTTTATCAATTCCAACATTTGTTCTATATCTTCACCTAAACAGAAAAAAGTGGTATCATCAGCAAAAAGTACACATTTAAGGAGTCCTGACACATTTACCAAGTCATTCACATATAAAATAAAAAGCTTTGGTCCAAGTACAGAGCCTTGGGGAACTCCACATGTGATATTACAGAGGTCAGATCTTACATCATTTATTTGTACAAATTGTTTCCTATCTTTTAAGTAGCTAGATACCCACTGTAATGCTGGTCCTCTAATACCATATTTGTTCAGTTTTTCAAGGAGAATGGTGTTATCAAATGCTTTTTTTAAATCAACAAAAATACTGATACAATATTGTTTTTGATCGACAGCAGTAGTTATTTGTTCCATTAATTCCATGAGAGCCATTGATGTAGAGTTTTTTTTATCTAAACCCATACTGACTGTTGCTTAGAATATTTTGTTTATCTATAAATTGGTCTAGTCTGTTTACAAATAGTTTTTCAAGAATTTTTGAAAACTGTGGTAACAAGGATATAGGTCTATAATTGTTGAATACACATTTATCACCATTTTTAAAAAGAGGAACGACCTTAGCTACTTTCATATTATCTGGAAATATTCCTGTTGAAAATGATAAGTTACATATGTATGTGAACGGCTCAATAACATGGCTCATTATGTCCTTCACAAACATCATATCCATGTCCACCCAGTCTTTCGATCTCTTGTCTGTAAGATGTTTTACTACATTCATTATTTCCTCTTTGTTAGTTCCATTTAGAAAAATACTATTTGCACAACCTGTAATTGAGTGGATCACATTTTTATCTACTTTTGGTATCTTAGCTGCAAGGCTTGATCCAACATTCACAAAATATTGATTAAATCCATTTACAATTTCATTTTCATCATGAATTTCATCGTTGTCTTTTACAAAATATTTTGAAATACCAGTTTTTGCTTTATGATTCTTCAGGACACTATTCATTACTCGCCATGTTGCTTTCATATCACCATTACTTTTATCTAATAATTTACTATAATATTCTTTCTTATGTTTCCTTATAATCCCTACTAATTTATTTTTATACTTTTTATATTTTTCTTCAGCGCTCTGACTTCGCAATTTCAAGAAACATGAATACAAATAATTTTTTTTTTTACAAGCATTTCTCAACCCTTTTGTCATCCATGGTTGATCAATCGTATTTCTCTTTGTGTAATTTGTTTGCACACAATTCTTTTCATACAGAGCTTCCAAGATATTCATAAACTCATCATATGCTCTGTTCGCATCATCAACATACACATCATTCCAGTCTTGTTTATCTAGATCCTCTTTCAATTTTTCCAAAACTTTTTTTGACGTGTTTATGATCTTTTTCTTCATTGTGACTGCTTTTGTGATGCTTTGATCATTTTTATAGATTGTGAAAACTGGTAAATGATCACTTAAGTCGGTCGTTAAGATACCACCTATCACGTCCCCATTTGTTATATTTGTGAAAATATTATCAATTATTGTGGCACTATGAGTTGTAATTCTTGTTGGCTTTGATATCACTGGATACATATTTAAACTGTACATTGAGTTTATAAATGTGCTTATGTTATTTGAATCTGTTTTATTTCCCATATCAATGTTAAAGTCTCCACACAAAAAAACATTTTTATTAAAACTCTTCTCCATTAGCTCCAAGATTTTATCCGTGAATATTTCTATATTTGCTCCTGGTGATCTATATACACAACTTATTATTATGTTTTTATCGTTTTTGTTTATTATTTCTATTGTTATCATTTCCATAATATTATCAACTATTATTGACATTTCACTATTTAATTTACATTTTATTTCATTATTGACAAACAGAGCGACTCCACCACCTCTTTTATTATTTCTGTTCATATGATATAATTCATACCCCTCGATGTGAATATTACTTGTGTTATCATCATTGAGCCATGTCTCTGACAGCGCTATTATTGTAAAAGTTCTATTTAACTGTTTTAAGTAATCTGTTATTTTGGATATGTTTGCATTTATACTTCTGCTATTAAAGTGAATAATAGAGAGAACTCCATTTGATATATTGATGTCATTAAACTGCTCTTCATTATAATATTCGCTATCTTTTATTACAGGGAAAAAATTTGCATCAATCACATTTTCAACATTATATATTTTAGGTTCTGAGTCTTCGTATGTTGTCATGTTCTAATGTATTTGTTCATTTCACTGTATATTTTATCCATTTGTAATTTTTCATCCCCTGTGTTCATCCAGATCCGTCAGCTCTTTTATCATTTTAGGCTGAGACCCTTCCTTTGTTTTGATAAAGATGTATCCATTTCTTGTCCATGTTGAATGTATTTTGTTTTTGTTTTTTAACCACCTTGCTTCCTTTGCAATTTTTCCATTTTTTTTGGTAAGATGTTCATTTATGTAAACGTTTGATCCCTTTAAATTTCTTCTATTTTGCATAACATAGTTTTTTGTATTCCTGCTAACGAACTTGACGACTACTGACGGTTTGAATCTTGGTGAATTACTAGGCAGGATGTGACAGAACGAAATGTCCCCATAGTTTATGTCAATGTCCATGTCCTGTAAGAAAGTAACTACATGTTCTTCCAGAGTCTCTTGTTCTTCCTGAGATGCATTCTCAGTTGGGTCTTTGTTGGTAAGAGTTTTTGCATATGTCAGACACTTACTAACATCAAGTCCTGAGATCATCACGTTGTCTTGCTTTGTGTATTGTTCTAAGTCCTCTATTTTTCGTTCTAGTTCAGCAATTTTATTGTCTTTGCTAATTATCAGTTCTTTCAGTTCTCTTATTTCTTTAACCAGACCAGCCTGGGAATCCATTTTTTTTGTTAAATTTTCTATTTGTCCACTCATAAAGTTGAGTGATTCTTTAAAGTCTTGCATTTCTACTGAGTTGTTTCCCTCCGGGTCTGGTGACTTTTGTCCTCTATTTCTCATATTTGCAGAGACTGGTGACTTTTGTCCTTTACTTGAAGTTCTCGTCATACTTACAGAGCTTGTAATCTAATGGTAGCAGGTCTCTGGTTTGTTTGCTGAACCACGTGGCCCTTCCACGAGGCTCACAGGCCTAACGATGGTGGCTGTGGCCTAGCAGTGCAGCACCCAGATCAGCAGTTAATAGAACAGAAATCACGGTTTCAGCAGCCTGTAGCAATCAGCTCTATTATCCGAAGAGGTTTTGCTCACTAGATCCGATGTAGCCCAGTTAACACAGCACGTAGCTCCAATAGCTTCAGGCGCAGCTCCGACACCAGCCCGGTCCCAGGCGGTGGTCCCCTGGCTCGCCCACGGCGCTCAGCCAGCTCGAAGCCCCAGGTGGCGTTCACGGCTCTCCGTTCTCTCGCGGCGCTCAGTCCAGCTCAAAGCCCCAGGTGGCGTTCACGGCTCTCGGCTCTCTCTATATATAAAATGTACCTGAAAAAGCCACAGGCAAAGCAGAATGTTCAAAAAAGAAACAAGATCATCCATTTTGGTTGTGTGTTCTTTTCCAACTCTTCTTCTAATGTCTGTTAGTGGTGGTTAGTAAAGAGCTTAATGTAGCACTAGCACCACCAGCTGGTTAGGAGCGTTGATATTAATGATCCACCCACTACAGGAGATCTACCCGCCCACTGCAGGAGAACTTCACGCCCACTAAAGGGGTCCTAATGGGTGCTGTGGATACAGAAATAAACCGGTCCCATAGGAACTGGCCCAAACAAGCCACAATGGGACCTTACAGGAACCAGCCCTGTGGATAAGGGGCATAAAAGCATTTCTAAAAAGCCACAGTGACCAGCTTTTAACCAACCAATAAAAACAGAGCTTGAACTTGAATCAGCCAATAAAAACAGAGCTTGAATTTGAATTTCAGCAGAGTAAGGGGTAACAGAGCCATATATGGCTCTGAGGGGAGGGACCAGAAACGTTTCTCTGTTCAAAATTTTCCTAAGTTCCAACGTGTTCCATAAATTACATACTGAACCTTTAAGGGCTGCTACAAACAGTGATGTTCATAAAACCATAGCAGACATCTGTTGAATATAAAAAGTTTATATGTCTGATATTAAACAGGTTTGACTTCTGCTCAAGTTTTGCACACAAACTTGAATTAAAATAACTTTTGTTTCTAAATCTGCTCTAAATCTCCTGCCTCCTATAAACTAACATTTGTGTTAATCAGAAACATTGTACAGACAAAACACATTAACTCAACAAATTAGCAAGGTTAACTACCGGTATGTTAGCTGTGTTAGCCTGCAGTTTGGTGAACTGAAAACAAATACCGACTTACCTTCATAGTTATTTATATAGTTGGACACATAAAGCTTAAATCCTTTGTCCATGTGGGCACTTTAGAGAAGGTCTGAATTATTCTGTACACATCATTCACAGTGATTGTCGGCAAGTCCTGCAGTGATCTCGTGAAAAACGCCATAGCTAATACAGTGTTGTCTGCAAACCGGAAGTGCGCCGTACGGGTGATGAATGCGGAAGTGCTGGAACGGAAGTCCGTGGCATATAGGCTATTGGCAGCCAGCCAAGACCCATACCGGCTCTCCAACATGTCAGAAGATGAGAAGACGGGGCGGCCGTGGTGTAGTGGTAATGGCAGTCGTCTCCCGATCGGAAAGTTGGCGGTTCGACTCCCGGGACCCGCACCATGTGTCGTTGTGTCCTTGGGCAAGACACTTAACCCTGAGTTGCTCCCGGTAGGACTGGAAAGCACCTTGCATGGTAGTCTGCCGCCACCGGTTTATGAATGTGTGTAGCATTCAATATATGTGTAGCACTTTGAGATTTTCAGTAATGAAAAGTGCGTTATAAATTGAATTAATTATTATTATTATTATTATTATTATTAAGACCTTACCAGCTGTGACCTACGCAGACATTGTGAATTATTTGGTGTTTGGTGATTTATATTTAATTTTTTAATTTGTGTGTGGATGTAAGGGGTTAAAGGGGGGGTCAGTTTAATACTGACCTCCTTTTTACCTTAATTAATTTACTTATTCAGATTGAATAGTAAATTCACGGATTCTCTTCTTTTTCAGTTTACCCAATATTTCTGTGATCTTTATGATGGATAAATAAACAGAGCCATTAAGTGACAATGGACACGTTAACTTAGTTTGATATGTCAAAGAGACACTATCATTTATTTAAAATAAATCAACTAAATTAACACCATTACACTTGATTGACATGATTTCACTTTCTTTCAATTCAAATACGTCAGCACACTTGATTTAACACAACAGACATAAATACTAGATGTTACACATATTTAGTCTGAGGGGCATTTCAGCTTAAAATATAGTTTCCAGCTTAGGTTGAGAGGGAAAAGAAATAGGAGGAAAGATTTAAGAAGAAAATTATCCTGAGCATGAGACCAGAGTGACACTTCTCATCCGACTTCTGCTAAAATCCAAGTACGTTTTGTAAACAGCCCTTTACCTTTTGACGACAGCCCGGTAAGAGGGAAGACACCAGCCTTCAGATGCACAGAGTCCTTTAGTCCCAGCACGTCCAAAACTGGTTTTAGTTTACGTTTCAGCGTCTCCTGGCTTCCGCGTTGGTCATCAGAGAATATGTCAGCTTCAGGCCTCTGACTTCAAGATAAACTTATTCCAAGAAGGAATAGACAAAGTTCTTGATCTTACGCTTGTTCGAAGTAGACTCATAACAGCCTGTTATCAGTCCTTAGCTGAAGACGCCGGTCGTTAGCTCTTGACCACACGTGTCCAGCTCTTGGGAAAGTTCACATCTCTTTGGAAGTTCCCAGCAACTCTCTGAAGCCTTACAGCAAAAGCTTAGAACCAGTACTTAAGGAAGGACCAGTCGAGGAGTTCATTTGTCTTATCATACCCAAGGTTAAAGCCAGCAGCAGAGAGAAATGTTTAGGAAAAAAGACAGATAACGCTGGAGCCCTGCTCATGAGACTGTCTCTGAGTTTCTAAACAAAACCGTCCGGTCTCTGTGACCCGAAGGCTTCACCTTTAAACACAGCAGTGAAGACAGTTTAACTCTTGGAGAATGACACAGCTTAAAAGCACACATCATGAAAATGACAAAAGTTATTCTTTTGATCACATTAGGATAAAATCAAAGATAGAAATAGTCTCTTTTGGTGACTATATTTATCAGATTATAGCTAAATGAATGATTTTGTAGTAAATGTCTTGCTTTACTGAGAGGTCAGTAAAGGTCATCACTGGACAGTTCAAAAACCTTAATTTGACCCTGGGTAGGTCCATTACATCTACATATAAATATATTTTGGGTGTGTTTTTAAACATACACTAGCTATCTATTCTCATTGTAAATGTGACTCATACATCAATCTGAGGATTGATGCAAATTTTGTCAAAATGATCTTAGATCCCTGTTTTTTAAGCTACATTTGATCCCTGGATCAACCAGATCTGAGCGGTTCCAGAGAGCAATGCCTTGATTTTCCTTCTTAATCCAGACTAAATGTGTAAATGTGTGTTTCAGTTCATCTTATAGAAGCTCTGTGCAGAACTACCTCAATACATTTTTTTAAATAAACATGTGAAGTACAATGATGGCTGACAGTGTTTTTCAAAAATTTCAACTCTTGTACAGTGTTTCAACACAAATTATATAAATAACAGCTTACACTCTATAAATCTAATTACAGTAAGAACTTTGAGGTGCATTCTGCATACATTTATCTTTTAATCAATCAATCAATCAATCAATCTTTATTTATAGAGCCCTTTTCAGCAGCCAGGAGGTGCACAAAGTGCTGAACAATACAGAAATAAAACAACCAATCAAAAATAACAATAAAAAACAGCCAGTAAAAAATTAAAAACAATTAAGACCTAACAAGAATGTCAAAGAACTACTAGGTATTAAAAGCCTGCCTGAATAAAAAGGTTTTAAGATTAGATTTAAAAGACTCCATATGAGTGATGGAGCGCAAGTCCAGAGGTAGCATATTCCAGAGACTGGGTGCAACGACAGAAAAGGCCCGGTCACCCCAACGTTTGTAGTTGGACTTTGGGATGGACAGGAGAAATGTATTAGATGATCTCAGTGTTCTCCTATATTCACGGACAGTTACAAGATCAGTCAAATACAGTGGGGCAAGACCATTGAGTGCTTTAAAAGTGAATAATAAAATTTTGAATTTAATTCTAAAATCAATTGGAAGCCAATGGAGAGAAAATAAAACAGGGGTTATGTGTTCACGTCTGGAGGTGTTGGTTAAAAGTCTAGCTGCAGCATTTTGGACCAATTGAAGGCGTCTAATGGAGGATTGGGAGATTCCCGCATACAGGGAATTACAGTAGTCTAGCCTTGAGGTGATAAAAGCATGAATGGCCTTTTCTAAATCAAAACGATTTAAAAAAGGTTTAACTTTGTATAAAAGACGTAATTGATAAAAACAGGCCTTGACTACAGACGCTATTTGTTTATCAAATTTTAAGTCCTTGTCAAATGTCACCCCCAAGTTTTTAACTGTTGGTCTGCATTTGGAAGTTAGAGCTCCAAAGTTACAGGGAGCATCATCACCGAAGAAGATGCATTCTGTCTTTCCTTCGTTTAAAAACAAAAAATTACGGTGAAGCCACTGTTTAATGTCGTTAATACAATCAGCGTAGGGAGTGAGAAGATTGCTGTTTTTGGGTTTCATTGGTAGATAAATTTGTACATCATCAGCATAGCAGTGAAAAGAAAAATTATGTCTGGCTATTACTGATCCAAGAGGCAGCATGTACAGTGAGAAGAGGAGAGGACCAAGAATAGAACCCTGTGGCACACCACAAGAGAGAACGGCAGTGGAGGAGGAAAGAGTGTCCAACATGACAGAGAATGTTCTGTTGGTCAAGTAGGCAGTGAACCACTTGAGTGCTGTACCAGAAATTCCAACATAACGTTGTAGGCGAGATAGAAGGACAGTGTGGTCTACTGTATCAAATGCAGCTGTGAGGTCCAGCAACACCAATGCAACGGGACACTTATGGACTTTGAACAAGGCTGATTCGGTAGAATGACGGGATCTAAAACCAGACTGAAATGTTTCAAAAATACCATGATTTTCTAAAACAGGTTGTAACTGCATAAAAACAATTTTTTCTAAAACTTTAGATAAAAAAGGCAGATGAGAAATAGGTCTAAAATTAGATAAAATTGATGGGTCCAGGTGAGGTTTTTTAAGAAGGGGCCTAACTACAGCATGTTTAAATGCAGCAGGGACAATTCCTAAACGAAGGCAGGAGTTTAAAAGTGTTAAAACACAGAAACCCACAGAATTAAAAACCTCTTTTAAAAACCTGGATGGAAGAAAGTCCAGAGGGCAATTGGTGATCTTTAAGTGTTGAACAACATCAGTGAGAGTGGCAAGAGACACTGGTTGAAACTGTTCAAACACAACCGGAGCTACAGAGACAACAGAGTAGTCAGGAGCAACAGGACCAGTGACCTGTCTGACTGAGGCCACTTTATCCTGGAAGAATTTTAAAAAGTTTTCACAGTTTGTGGCTGTGGCATCTGGTAGAATACGCACAGCTGGATTTATAACAGAATTAATAGTGTTAAATAACACTACTGTAAAAAGAGCTAATTTTTGGATCAGAGGATACTTGGCCTTCTATATTTAATTCATGCGTATTGGATTTGGCACAATGTTTTTCTAGTTGAAAGAAATAGGAGGAGTTACTTTCTCCTTCTTCCAACCATTTTAATCTTGATCTTACAAAGGCTCCTTCTACCCTATTTTTTTTATAAATTTCGTCCAGCTTATTCTGTAAAATAGCTAAATTTAATTTATCATTGTCTGAGAGGTCTAGAGGACTCTTTTTGGAGAGCGTCATAATTTCACCAATGATTTTATTTTCTTCAGCTTTCTTGGTCTTTTTAAAGTCAGAGCCAAATTGCCTTAGAAATTTTGTAGTCTCAAATTTAAATAACTCCCAGATATATGATATCTATGCGATTTCTGAGGACTTCCTCCTCACCAGCAGGGGGTGGTAAAGATCCATCTTTAGTAAATAATTATACTAACAACCAACAACACTGTGGTCAAAGTTGTTTGTTTAATTACAGCATCAAAACTAACCGTTTCTTTTGTTGATTTCTTATCTGTTCATATTAGAATTCAACATTAGTGATTCTTTTCCAGTTTTATCGGACGCCATCTTTTTGACAGGACGTGAATTCAAACTCTCGCGGTATTTTACGGGACTTTTGCGTGACAGCACTGCGTGGTCAAGATGACAGCCCAAGTTTAAATCCTCTTCAGGTCTGTTCATTCTTTTTAGTCAGCATCTTGAGATTGTTAGAGTCGATCAGCCATTAGATACCTTAATAGCAGTCTTTTTGCAGCTTCATAACTGATAAAACGTGGTCTCGGCGCTGCTAGCAGTGAGTTGTTTGATTGAAATACGCTGTTTTTTTTAAACATCTTTTGTCCTCTGTGCTAACAGTTCAGTCATATTCAGTAGAAGTTTAAAAATTAATCATCTTTTTCTTTTATTTTCTGAAATCTTCGTATTTTCGCCCGCCGCCGAAAGGCAAGCTAATGTTTGTGTCTGTTAGCAATGCCACACTGGACTCATTTTATAATTTATTAAAGGACTCAGGATGTAATCACAATCTTTTATTGCCAAAACAATTCAAGATGGCCGCCATCATTCATTCATCTAATCGAGTGTTAATAAACACAACAATGGCTGCAGCTCAGTTACAAATAGTGCTAAGAGTTATTTATAACACATGATCTGAGTGTTACTCTTTGCACAAGATCTTAAAACCCTATAACTTCTGGAGTCAACACTGTCTGTTAGCAAAATATTTCATGAACCACATCATGGAATTTAATGAAAGTTTCAGAAAATGATCATAGCGTATACTTCTACAGCTGATCATTTCTAGGAGGGAATCCAAGTCAAGACGGCCGCCACAGCTGATCTATTTTCACCTATTTAAAATGGTTTGACGTCAAACGTGATGTCGTAGCTCTGAGTGTGGGATCTTGGGATGTTGCATGACGTGATTCTCAATGTTTGACCAAAACGGCTACGATTTCAGCGTTTCTCACCAGGAGAAGATTTGAATCTCTGAGCGCTCGTATAAAGAACAGTCCGACCATTCAGTCTTCATTTGGTTTGACTTTGCAGGAGACAGGACGTCAGCGTGGTGCTCGGAGCAGCTGCTAGTCCTCGTGGGAGCATGCCCTATCACTGTGTGGCCTACGGATGTGGGAAAACATCAGAAGACGGCGTAACTCTGTATAAGTTTCCCAAAGACCCAGATGAGTTCCGCAAGTGGGAGAAGCAGGTGCAGCGGACCCGACCCTGGTGGACCGCCACGCCGTACTCCCACCTGTGCAGTGACCACTTTGGTAAGGAGTACTTTGAGAGTAAGCTGGTCCCCACGGAGTTCCTGAAGCTGAGGCCGGGGGCCGCTCCCACCGTGTTCGTGCGTCCCCAGTGTTCGTGCCGTGAAGCGGGCTGTAAGCGCTGCCTGCCCGCCGCCCAGCGCCAAGGCCTCCCAGCTGAGAGCGGCAGCGTGAGTCCTCGGGGATTTGATGCTGCAGAGACAGATGTGAGCTAAGAGTGTCTTTCTGCTGACGACAGAGTGCTTTCTCTTGACAGCAGGAACACAAAGACACAGAATGGACGTCAGAGGAACCGAACCCCCCCGGTCTCACAGGAGATGAAGAGCGTTCAGGTGAGGGTCACATCAAACTTTTATTTCTGGGTAAAAGTTAGGATCAGAAACTGGACACGTTTGTGCACAAAGACACAGTCCACAGGAACTAGCGTCCTTTAACGTGAGTGGTTGGAGCAGTCGTCCTCCAATGCAAGAGGTGGGGGTTCGATTCCACCAGCAGTCAAATGCTGAAGTGTCCCTGGGCAAGACACTGAACCCCTCATTGCCTCCGATGCAGTGTTTAATTTAATCCTGCTGGAACAAGATCTGGGAACTCCCTCGTTTTGACCGGTGCCTTCCGGCAACTGTTTGCTCGGATCTGGCAACTCAAAGATCCGTCCCTAAAAGTCCAAAGTCATCGCACATTTTTATTTTGATTATTTATTAAAAATACAATGAGAGATGTTGCCCAGTCCGTGGAGTGGATGTTCCAGCTGCAGCAGGCGCATCAGCTTGAGCACACGCACAGCCGTGGACAGAATGTCCCGCAGGGATGAAGTGTCTTCATCAGTATGGCAAGCCAAGTGGCCCATTAATAACCAGACATGTGGTAAAAGTGGCTATTAATGGGCCACTTGGCTTGCCATACTTTATGCACAGCAGCGTCTCCAGACAGCTCTACAGAGCGTGCACAACTGCTGATGTGAACTCACGCATCTGTTTCATCAGTGGTTTATTTGAGCCAGATCCTGCTGGAACAAGATCCGGGAACTCTGTCATTTCGACCTACTCTGTTCCGGCAACTCTTTGTTTGGATCAGGCAACTCTGCCCCTAAATGTCCAAAGTCATTTTGCATTTTTATTTTGATTATTTATTAAAAAATACAATGAAAGATACAATGGGCCTCATGCACGAACATGTTCGTATTTTTATCCTAAATTTCTCCTACTTTTGTTCGTACGAAGCGTTCGTACGAACATGCCACGTCAGATTCAACAAACTCTTCTATCCTCAGGAAAAGTGTGTAAATGAGCTGCGTACGTATGATGAATTCCACCTGTTCTATCACCTGCGCGTGCACGCGGAGAGGTTATTTACATAATTCCCACCCCTCAAAACACCATATAAGGCTACGTTTCCTGCCTCTGACAGCAGGACGGTCCGTTCATAAAATGAGAGCGAAAAATAAAAAGAAGAACTGTACAGGTGCGGAGATTAAAGTTCTGCTCTCCTTGATCGAGAAAAGAAAATCTGTCCTTTTTAGCAGCGTCACTCATGGGGTTAAGGACCAGCTAAAGCCAAAGAATGTGTGTTTATAATAAATGTGGACCTTAAAATATGCACGCGTCCTGGTGGCTCACTGGGTAACGCATTGGGCCGTTAGCTGCTCCTAACCTTATCTAGACCTCGTGGGTTCGATTCCCACAAGGTATGACTATTTTTTTTCCCTTCTTTCTTTAGATTATTTATTCATTCCAGATTAAAAAGACTTTATGCTTTATATCTTGTTGTATTGTAAATAGTTTTCTTGTGTTTTTTAAATCTGGAATGAATTAAAAGAAGAAAAAAAAACATTGTCCCATGTGGGAATTGAACCCATAAGGTTTGGAACGAAGAGCCAACGCTCATCTCATTGAGCTATCGGAGCTCTGTTACTGCAACAGGAGGAGGTCATGGTAAAGTCTGCGTTACCGAGACAAATTAAACTTAAATTAATTCATAATTTAAGTTGGTTTTAGTTTGAGATCTTCATATTAATATTGTAGTGTTAGAAAACGGCATTGATAACAAATTGATTTTAATTTAAATACTTTAATCCGTTAGTCATTATTACATTTAAAATTATAATTCGACTTCAAACAGAATAACCTATTGTCAAAAACAATTGTGGTGCGTGACTTTTTTAAACTCTAAATATTTTCTAAATAACGAAATATGAAGTTATTAGTGGAGAAATTCCGTCTGGATAACAGCAGACTGACGCTCGTAAAATATACGACAGGTCTGGAGCACACGTAAATTTTGTTCGTATCTGAAAAAAATCTTAGGATACGAAAACATTGTTGAATGCCACAAATGATCCTAAATCACTCGTACGCACAGTTTAAGAACAAATCTGTGCGTACGAACGGTTCGTGCATGAGGCCCATTGAGAGGAGATGTTGCCTTTAGCCTGGCAGACCCAGTTCGTGGAGTGGATGTTCCAGCTGCAGCACGCACGGCGCACATTTACACACTCCTTCGAGGAGCAGGACAGGAGCCTCTGTGTGTGTGTGTGTGGGGGGGTATTCTGGTGAGGACGTAAGGACAGATGGTCACATTTACGTACGGAGGTTCTGCGCAGAGTCCTTCTCTCCTCCTCCTCTCCAAATATTGTCCCTACACACTGAAACAGAAACGATCATTTATTAAACAGAATAAAGAAATGCTCTATGAACAGTGCACGTTATGCACAGTGTCTCCAGACAGCTCTACAGAGCGCACACATCAGCAGGTGCTGAACTCCTGCTACATTTCAGACATAATTAAAAAAAAAAGCTTATTGTTAAAAATACGAGAGAAATGTTTGATGTGTTATTCACATTATACGTCACGTTTCAAAACAACAGCGATCAAAATGTCAAAAAGACAGTCCAAGTTACTTTCATCAAATAACTGGATGGATGGATTGACAACTGAGAAGGCAGTGATAATTGAGATTGGAGTAAGCGCAACAACGCAGGAATTAATTCAGCGGAGAAGTGTTTGGCTCAGAAACATGAAGTGTGTGTGTGTGTGTGTGTGTGTGTGTGTGTGTGTGTGTGTGTGTGGAGATGCTTGACAGAATCAGAGCTGCTCTATTTACACACAACCTGTTGTTGTTCTCTAAAATAGTAATTGAATCAAGTGTTTACATATGTAGGTAAACATAGAAGTTTAACAACTCGTTACAATAGCGAGCACTTTTTTAAATTAAAAAATATTTAAATCAAAGTTACATATGTTGTTTACATATTTGTTACAACTGTCACTATGTCGTGACAGTATAAGACAGATAATCTGTGAAAAGATTGAGCTCCAAGACTCGAGGTCTTGGTCTTGGACACTAAAGGTCTTGGTCTTGACTTGGTCTCGGGTTAGGTGGTCTTCACTTCAACACTGCCACCTGAAAAGGGTCTTGCTCTTCTTTCAACTTTAATGCGCCCGAACAACAACGTGTACCCCCACAAATGTTATATCAAAACAACCGCCTCTGCACCATGATGTGTGCTATTATCAGTACTTTTATTCGCGCTTTGAGTTACCACGGTGATGTAATTTGCAAACAAAGACGCTTTGTGTATCTTGATTAGATAGGTTCTATACAGTATAAGTACTGTACAGTCCAGTTACCATTCATATTTAACAAGAATTCAAATGTATTTTTCCCATCCAACTTCATCAATCTGAAGTATTTTTCTATAATTGTTACTTTCTATCTGTCTGTCCATCCATCTGGACGTCATCCATTCATCTAATGTAATCACTATTAGTATCTTACCTGTTGTAGATGGTTATTTGAATCTCAGTTTGGAGAAATGAGCACTTTTGATATGACTTACTTTGCCCTGATCACACCCGACTCTGTTCTACGTGGTCACAGTAGTTTTTCTTATAAGTGAGCGTTGCTGCGATGTAGGCAGGTCATCATAGCACAGCCTCCCAAAACTTACCATTAACCAGTAAAGAAGTGTTTCTAAAAACGCTGTGGCCATGTTAAGGCCACCTTCCCTCTGCTGGTTGGGGCTTGTAGATCAGATCAGTCTAGAGTAGGGATGTGCGATATAAACAGTACACGGTAGAAACGATACAAATTTAGCCTACGATAGAGATCTGTCATTTTGCAACGTAAAATGATCTTAGCTTAAAACTTTGTCATGAAAGGCAACAGAAAAAATGCATTTCTTTAAGGAATTATTTAATTAAAATATTTAGTTTCATCTTTGCTTGTAGGTTTAAAAATAAATAAATAAATGCATCACACATCACATCTAAAAAACCCACTTGCCATGTACAGTAGATGCCCAGAGGAGGGACGATGTTGTCTGCTCTACATGTGAGTTGTTGCTGAGAAGAAGTCAAGATGTATTGTGTCCTTTCAGCGCTGACAGCTCGTTGCCCTGGTAACAAGATGGGGGAAGGTAGAACGGTGGTGGTCTCTTCTCCGGCGCTTTTGCAGAATAATTAAGTAATTATGGGTCATCTGTCAGTTTTTGATTTCAGAGGATGTGACAAGAAGTTACAGCTTTGGCTTTGGCTTGTAGACATATTTCATGGTTATTAAATTAAAATCAGTTTGGCTCATATATAATTCCCACGTCACTTTACATGTATAAGAATGTAATACATCTATCACATGAGGTATGTGTGGATTATTCTTCCACATCCTCCTTGCTGGCTCGATAAAAGCTACTGTTGATGCAATAAGAATGAGGCAATGGTCACCTTTGAGTATATTTATTTTTATGTTAAACATAAAAAAAATACAGTACAAGCATTGTCAAAATCTTTATTTTATTGTATGATTTTATTGTAGGTTTTCACTGGGGGCCACAAATACGGAATATTTTATTGCACTCCAAAAACTAATAAATAGGCCTGTCGCAATAAACAATAAATCAATTACAGGGAGTCCTCGAGTTACGAACGAGTTCCGGACCTAAGGACCGTTCGTAGGTCGAAAATGACGTAAGTCGGAACCCACAGGAGCCGCCACTGTTTTTTTTGTTTTTTTTAGTACATGTACAGTACTGTACAGTACAAGTATATAATAACATATAAACACACACACACAAAAAAAAGTAAATTTTTTTTTCATATTTTATTAGTTGATTTATGCCTTAAGTCCGAGTTGCCGTAGGTCGAGGGCGCCGTAATTCGCGGACTCCCTGTAATCGCATGATAAATGAAAGTTGTCGACCTCATTTTCATTTATCGGCTTTATCGTTTCTTCATGTTTCTCTCTTTCTACTGAAGACACTGGATGATAAAAGGTTCAACTACGGCAGGGGTGTCAAAGTCAAATACACCAAGGGCCAAAAAAACAAATTTGCTACAAGCCAAGGGCCGGACTGGTTCAATGTTCATATTGAAATGATTTCACATAGCCTGTTGAACCAAGACCTAACAGACTGTCTATTATTTAAGGATTAAAATGAATAAAGCAATATTTTCTTATGTATCTGTCAGTAATTCAACAGGCAAACAGCAAAAAATTAAATTGTTTTTAAAAACAAAATACTGTGTTTCTTAATATCAAGATAAATGCATAAATAAAAGTGCATGCATTATAAACTGAAAATGCATTATTGTGCAGCTCTATGATCCTACTGATCACCGCTTTCAAATAGGAAAATAAATCAAATCAGTTGTATTCTTTCTCATGGCTCTTATCTGCAATTGTCCTCGAGTCCATTCAACTGAAAAATAAATAAAAATAAATAAATAAAATACAATAGAATAATTTAGGCTACCTGCCTAAATAAAGGTTGAATGATTAGGCATACAGCTGTCTTGTGATTTTTAATTAATATATTGTACTTTTTCATGATTGTTTACTGTTAGTATCAAGCTGTGAAATCCTTCATTTTCTACAGCTGATAGCTGTTGGTCATTAATTATGATGAAGTTTAGCAACTTCTCAGTGAACATTTGAGCTCCAAGCTTCAGCTATGTTTTTATTGTTCAATCTAGGGCGCTCTGATTTCGGTCAGTCGCTGTCAGCTTGTCCCTCATACGTGATAGTCAGACAGCAGGTCGGAGTGGACGCAGCTGGCCGCGGTTAAACAAGAAAAAAACACAGCTGAAGACATGGAGCTCGAATCAGAAGTTGCTAAACTCAGCCTGTGTCCTTCAATGATCCGAGACGAGGACGCGCGGCTGGGTCCTTCTGCTGTTTCGGTTCAGCGACAGTATTGTCCCGCTGAACTAACTTGACCGAGGTTTAATGTGGCGCAATGGCTCTGCAGACATTGCACGTTGCTGTCTTGTGGTGTTTAGTGTAAAATACTTCCACACAGCGGACATGTTCCGATGAAAAGTTGGCTAGCTGTTAGCTAAAATGCTACACACCCAGTCCGCATGTTGTAGCTGGCTGGCTGCAAACTATGGAATGGATTTCCTGAATTTGAGGCGGGTCTTATTACTCTGGGTTCATGAGACACGACTCCGTTCAGAAAATCCATTCCATAGTTTGATCGACCCCGTGCCGTGTGCAAAACACCAGCGGGCGGCTGTGGCTTGCGGGCCGGATCTAATAGTTATTAAATATCATCCAGGGGGGCATAAATAATTGCTTCGCAGGCCGGATCTGGCCCGCGGGCCGACACTCTGACATATGTGAACTACGGTGTTCTTCACTGACCCCTCCCTTTCTCTTTAAAATCTGTTTCCAAAATTGCGTTTTTGGATAATTAAAAGCAGCTAAGCTGAGAAGCTAAGCTACGAGCTAAGCTAACAGGCCGACCTTGGGGAAAAAACCTCCGTCTTGTCGAAGCTCCAAAATTCACAGTTGAAACCAGTCTTTCATGTAAAAATATGTTTTTCTCTGCAAAAAGAAGCTGAGAACTTGTTTACTGATTTTTTTAATATTAAGCTTTGTGTGACAAATGCTATGCTAAAGAGCTCAAACCACACAGAGAATCTGCTGTTTTGAGAACCAAAAAACACAAATGAAAGAGACAGTCCATGTCCAACTTCAAGGGGCCTCCCTCCGATTGTTCTTAAAGAGACACTGCTCGCGCCCTCACTATCCATCCTTCAGTTCAAACAATATTATACTGCCATTCAGTGGTCAAAAAAGGTACTACACAGAAAAACTAACCAACGTTTCTTCTTAAATTTGACAATAATTACTAATTATTGTCAAATTTCAATTAATGTTATCGTTTATCGCAATAATTTCTGAGACAATTAATCACCCAGTAAAATTTGTTATCGTGACAGGCCTACAAATAAATCAGTATTTGTGCCATTACGTATAAAATCATCTTGATATAAAACCTGTTTTATTCATTTTGATCTTGCATAGCAACATTATTTTCTCCCTGCAGCTAGAACAATACTCCTACTTGACTAAATTTATGTAAATATTTTAACCAATAAAAGAAAAAGGTTTCTGTCTAAAATCTCTAAACTGAATGAGGTGGCGTTTTAAACACACTCACATGGGGTGGCCAACTTGGATTTTGACATGGCTTTAGAGCTAGTTTTTTTTTCAACTTTTCTTACACCTACCAGTACAGTACAGTATATGGAGCCACACACCAGAATGGAAGTCAGCACTTTGCTTATTTTTCAAGTTTTCCAGATCACAATGTTTACATATGTGCATACGATGGCAGCAGACATCTTGGATTTTGCTTTGGTAATCCAATTTTCAATTACAACATATCTCATGTTGAGGGTATTAAATGGGACAAAAAGATGATCTAGCACAGGGCTATTCAACTGGTGGCCTGGGGGCCAAATCAAGCCCATGGATGAACTCGGTTCAGCCCACAAGTGGGTTCATTTTTAAATAAAACTAGATTTTTAAACCATAAAACAAATTTACTTATTGGTAGAGAATAACTGCTGGATGTCTGGCCCCTGAGCTCTTGGCTTTCAGTAACTGTGGCCCCCTGAGCAATTTAGTTGAATAGTTCTGATCTAGCATGAAAGACAATGGACAAAACGCATTCCTTCATTGAATTCTAAACCTCCAATTAATTTGAGGAAAATAAGCTTTCTGTTGCTTAAATGTACAGTTTCCTCAAATGATTGGGGTGGCTGAAGATTAATCTATGGTGGCCAAGGCTCCCATTGGCCACCCCCTGGCTCCTGGTGGTGGATGATATTGCTACCTCCACTTGCCTGGACCCATCAATCTGCGCTGACTCAGACAAATAAAAAACAACCTCCACCTCTTTTCTTATACACCGTGTAAATCCAGCCAACTTGAATATCTTGCACCAGAACATTGTTTAATTGTATTCCCTGTTCAATTCCAGTCATCTTGGAAACTACAAACATTAACTATTCAAATCCCTCAGCGACGGGGGACACTGGCTTGTGTGTCACATCAGAGGACTTGTAGATCTAGAACATAACATTACGCACGATCTCCCGTGATATTTGCCAGATCTTACAAATGTTAGCACTTGGTGCGTTGTGAATGAACCTCAGGTGTTCTATAGCTCTACATCTGAAAATTATCCTGTTATAGCTGTTTTTGTTTTTGCCAGTGTTACTTCGCTGTCACAACTTGAAACAGGTTGACTTCAGAAGTTATCAAGATTTAGATGTACGTTCAGTGACTACCTTACTTTTCAAGAGTTTCAGTGAAATCTGCTAATCTTAGTTCATAAATAAAGGTTGAATGCATGAATTTTGGGCAATCTGAAGGAGGAAACATGCGGTCTTTCACTACTGAAGTCCTTTCAAACTGCGTCTCGTTGCTCATTTCCTCTCACAAGTTGCTGCATTACATTAAGAGTTGCACAGTTCTGAAACCAGTTAGCCCGTTTTACCACGTCATACTTGGTGGCTTCCTGATTTACTGCGCTCCGGGCTCTGTTTGTCCTCTGCCCCATACCCTGTCCCTCCGCAGCTGCTAGCTGTTCCTGTGGTGGGACCCTCCTAGTTTCTTGTCCATGTTTCTCAGAAATGTGAAGGTTTTGAGTTATGTCTGTGGTCAACTGGCTCGCAATGCTACTCAGCACCACGGATGAACTTTTCTCCATCCGTGCTTCCAGCAATTGATCCACACTGCCTGGTGTTGACTTTCTGATCTTGTCACAGCTGTTGTAGGACTTATCTTTAGCGGCGCTCTTCATCTCGGTGCTAATCCTCCCTGTTTTTGTCTCCTATCATTATTTTCAGTCTTCTGAGACATGCTATCTGCTGCAGAGCAGCACCATCTGCTTTGCTCCACATGAGGCCAAGGGTTACATTCTCCAAAGGCCATCACAAATGGCAATTCTGACAGATGAAGGCAGTCAGCAGCATTCTTTAGTGCCATGTCCCCATTACTGACCTTCCATCTTCAATATCGCACTAGAACAGACATTGTGGGATTTTAAACCATAACGTTTGTTTGACTTTAAAGTTTCTTTGTGGTATGAAGTGAGAGGCGATTCAGTGCATGTGACAACTACTGTACATGCCAAAGCATAAATATGGTTGAGAAAGACATTTTTGGGGAAGAAATACAACAATATGGGGCTCTCTTAAAAAAACACTTCCTTTCTGATTTTAGTTTGTTCCAAATTCAGATTGGTACAGGGTGTAAAAACCAGGGGTCTGCAACCTGTGGCTCTTTAGTCTCTCACTGGTAGCTCTTCGAATCTTTCATCAAAACTTAATGAAATTTAGTTGTATTGATTTCATACCCAGAACAGAAAATGCTAGTTTTGGCAGTTTCATAGTCAAATTTTGGTAAATTTTTGCCCGATAACGACTAATAAGACGAGATAAGAACTTTATTGATCCCGCAGGAAATTGTTGACGGTGTAAACAAGTTTCTTTTGGCTGCTCCCTTCTTCAGGGGTCACCACTCGCATCAAAGATTTGGCCATTTACACCGGATGCCCTTCCTGACGCAACCTGGGTTAGAACCCGCAACCGTAGAATTACAAGACAGTGGCAATGACCATAGTGCAGCCCCGCCCAATACTTTTTAAAATTATTTCTCACATAGGCCTGCAGAGTTTAGTGTTTTAATTTTTGATCAAAATTGGTATAAACTATAATTATTTTCTTTCTTTACATGATATGGTATTTTATTTGTCTTAAAATGTAAAAATATCAATAAATGTTAAAATTAATGGTATAATTTTAGCTTTATAGTGTCAGCCCCATTCAAACCCATCTACTCATGACAGACTCATGTTCGGGCTGCTGTTTAATTTACCATATTATTTTACATTATTAGTGTTTAGCGTATATCTTAGATCTTTTAGTGTACCATTTGGCATTCGTTTAGAGTATATGTTAGTGTATAGCTTAGATCCTTAAAACTGTATCTTTTTATACTTTATACTTTTGCTATTTTTGGGTGTAACTGGGACCTTGAGTACACAATTTCGTTCCACCTCATGTACCGCGTGTAATGCGAATGACAATAAAGAACCTTGAACTGTTGGCCAGAAAAGCCCTCCTCCAACAAACTCTGTGGCCCATGGACCATCAGTTGATGCTCACAGTTGTAGCAGGTTTTGTGGATCCAGACATGTGTATTTAATGCGCAATCATACCATTTAACGTAGTTGCTTTTATTTGATCAGTCCTGACCAACAGCCTGTGAGGTGTTGTTTCAAAGTTGTCTCATGATATCGCCCAAGGATGAAGACAAAGCATTCATGTTTTTGTTCAGGCAAAATATCTCATGAAACACTTTAATGAAACTTTTAAGAAGTAATGCATGTCAACTACAACTGCTTAATATTTAATTCATGGTGACTACTCTAGCCAACTGACCTCTGAAAACATATTAATGAATATAACACACCAGTTTTACAATACAGTACTGAACTAAAATTAGGCGTGGTAGTAGCTGAGTATTACCCCCAACATGTACATTGACTGCAACACATTTCACAATATCTTTGCTTTAAACTCTACCAATAAGTTGGACATAATGCTAATGCAAAAAAATCTCATCTCAACTAACCAAAGGGAACCTTAATTTCTTTTTATGGTCCTAATTTAAGATTGTTGCATGAAAGGCAGCAGGCAACACACATTCAGTGAATATTCTGCCATTAATTAATTAATTAATTAATTAATTAATTAGCTGATAAAATTACGGTAAGATTTCTGTTTGCCAGACTTGTTTTATTGTTGACAATATGTTGCTGGTTGCTGCACACCACTGAACAGCAATAGAATATTTTGACATAGGAGGAGGATGTTTTATCTGAGGTTGTAGTTTGTTTTTGTCTGTAAATGTGTATTGCCTTATGTACACTACACTACACATCGAACAGCACTAGTGTTGTTAGGCGTTCCTAAAAAGAGTCTGATTATTGGAAAAGGTTTTTACTTTAAATGTATTTATGGCCATTCTTTTTGTTTTCCTGAAAGTTACTCCATGAACTAAAAATAAGAGACTAAACACTATTATTTATTTATTTATTTTGTTATTACTGTTTTTCTCTTACATTTTGTTGTTGGATGTAACTGGGACCCTGTGTACATAATCTCATTTCATCACATGTACTACATGCGGTGCAAATGACAAAGACTCTCTGACTCTGACTCTGATTTTATTAACCTTTATTTAACTCAGTAAATCTCATTGAGATCATATATCTCTTTTGCAAGGGAAGCCTGAAGGCAGACTGACAAGCATGTTGTGGACTGTGGGAGGAAACAGGAGAAAACTCAAGAGGAGAACATGTATAAACTCCACACAGAAAGACCCCGGGTCCAAACCAGGGATTGAACCCAAGACCTCCTAGCTGTGAGGCAATCGTGCTAACCACGAAGCCATTGTGTTTGTTCATTAGGATCAATTTGTACTCATTCTTCTTTCATGTGACACATTTATGAGTGTAAATCGTGTTTCAGAGCTGTTCATACCAGTATCTGAACAGAGGAACAGCCAAAAATTGGTTTATAAATATGGGAAAAAAATCCATAAATGTATCGCTTTGGCCTATAAGTCGCAGGACATGTAAATTATGCTAACAACTGCGAGTAGGCCAAAAAATACGGTAAATATCTATATTGCACATTTTCATTATGTATTATTTTAGGCACCAAGTTCATGACCCATAATCAAAGTACTGTATAAAATCCAACAATGTTCATTCGGGTCATCTGGATGGTTTCTTTTTTGTCCTGAGATGTTTTGTTTATTTTAGGCAGCCCAGCTTTTCCCACATTCAGTAAATCATTTAAAGTGGCGCAGCTTTTACAACATTTACGGTAAATCCCTTGGGCCTGGCCCATTGGTTTTCTCTGCACAGAGAAGCTGCCAGCCCACAGAGGTACAAGTATGTAATACAATGAAAGCAAAGTTTAAAAAAAAAAAAACAGCATGACTGTCAAAAAAATCTAACAAATATTTAACCTGGGCCTTTGCTAGAGAAATGTTTTTTAGGCAGACCTTGCTGGGTCTATATTTAATTACAGATTTTTGACATCTTGATGTTGAGTTGGTGTGTATATTTTGTTGCAGCTGTATCCATCATGGCAGTGGTAGAATTTTGCAAATACTGTATTTTCCTTTTGGAGCTGAACATCAGCCATGCAGCTTGATGCGCTTTGAAGCTGCATGACTTCTATAATGACAAAATACAGAGTACAGGTGAAAAACCCATTCTGTCTATCTCCATCATCTCCTGTCTTTGTCCCCCTCTCCTCATCAAACACTAGCAAACATGTATCGGGACTAAACGGAGTCAAACAGGAATAAAAGTTGGTGTAGTTCATCGCAGATTTTATTTTGGAATCACTTGAAGCTGAAAAGCTTAGGTTTCTTGAGGTTTCTCCATAAGACAATGATGGCTTTGTTTCTGATGGTTGCCAGGTCAAGTTTCATTCTGTTTTCATTAAACGTAGAGTCTGGTGTCCCTTATGGGACTTTAATGGATGGCTTGAGAGTGCAGTGTTGAAATGTTGCTAGATGTGGTATGATGAGAGGATTTTCAGTTTAGAAAACAGAAAAGTGTTTGTGGCTAAAGAGGAACGTTGTCTTGGTTGTCCAGGAAGTCTCACTACAAGTCAGTGTGAGAAAGTGTTGCTTCGGGAGGGTGGAGAACATGTCTCAACTAATTATTCTTTAGAAGCAGTCTCACTAATGAAGACTGTGGTAACAAAATGAGGCTTCAGAAAAGCAATTTAGTGTTTTCTGCTCTTAGCAATTCAAACTCAACTCAAACTGGAGTTTTCTGCTATCTTCAGAGCTTTAAGGACATTTCAGGTCTGTGGTTCATATTTTAGAACTTCTCTAAATCTACTTATCGTAAGCTGTATAAGTCACAGTTTTTTTTGGTTGCATAAATTAGCATGTGTGCAACTTATACAGCGAAGCGACGTATTTGTTTTTTCTCCCGGATTTATAATCCAATTTTTGGCTGAGATCTGACAATAGGCTATATGCCACGGGTAGTATCGGCCATATCCTGCACTTCCGGTTCCCATCCACTGCAGTTGTTGTTAGCGTTAGCTCCCCGTAGAAAACCATGAAAAAGATTCGATGCGGAAAGCGGCTGCGAGCTACTGGCACTACAAGTGAGTTCCGTTGTGTCCGCCCACCGGTGGGTACAGCTGTTCCGTTCCCCCGCCGAGGGGGGGTTAGGGCGACAATTTATCGCGGCTATCCGTAGGGGAAACGTCGCTATAGATTTATATGGATTTATATGTGTATGGAGTTATTATTGGTGTGTATGTAGATGTTTTATTAATTGTATTTACTCATGTATGTTCTTGTCATTCCCGCTAACCGGAAGTGCGCGGTCGGGCTCATGAATGCGGAAGTGCTAGAACGGAAGTCCGTGGCATATACCTAGTCTATTTCCTTCATTCTGACATGGAAAATATTGAACACTACCATTTCCAGCCACTAGAGGGCACTCGACTAATATAGCAAGCTAAGTGTCTCATTAATAGGTAAAAGTGGCCATACCAAGCCAACTCCGGAACTCGCTAACCGGAAGTGCGCGGTCGGGCTCATGAATGCGGAAGTGCTAGAACGGAAGTCCGTGGCATATACCTAGTCTATTTCCTTCATTCTGACATGGAAAATATTGAACACTACCATTTCCAGCCACTAGAGGGCACTCGACTAATATAGCAAGCTAAGTGTCTCATTAATAGGTAAAAGTGGCCATACCAAGCCAACTCCGGAACTCGCTAACCGGAAGTGCGCGGTCGGGCTCATGAATGCGGAAGTGCTAGAACGGAAGTCCGTGGCATATACCTAGTCTATTTCCTTCATTCTGACATGGAAAATATTGAACACTACCATTTCCAGCCACTAGAGGGCACTCGACTAATATAGCAAGCTAAGTGTCTCATTAATAGGTAAAAGTGGCCATACCAAACCGGCTCCGGAACTCCTAGAGCAAATGTCAAATGTGCTTCATTTTGCCGCACCGCCCAGGAGAAATGCAGCTGGTTTTACTGTTAAAGTGCATTTATTAAGGAAAAGTTAAACTGAGACAAACCTTTGCTATAATGTCGAGCAAACAAATAATTGTTTTTAAGTGTTAATCTTGTTAAATTAGTGTTCAAGTCCTCCTGTGCATGCTCCCGTGGCCGCAATTTAGCAGCCAATGGATTTTTGGCACAACACCAGCCCACATTTCCAGGTGGTCAGCGGTGGCGCATAATCAATGCAACCTATGCGGCGATGTGACGCATTTGTTTTTTCCTCATTATTAGACATATTGGACTGATGTGCTTATACGGCAGTGTGACGTGTATGGCGCCAAGTACGGTAATCCTTTCTAGTAGTTATGAGTAAAATACACCATTTCAGTGTTCAGCTAATTTGTTGCAGATGTTACCAGCATCACTGACTCCTCTTCCCTCCTCCCACTCAGAACGTTGACTTGTTCAAGTAAACACTTTTCTTTAATTGGCGATAAATGATGTTGTATTGATGTTTGCTCTATTGGGGTAAATTTTTCAGAATATCCTGCTGGAAGCCACAGTACCAACTGGTCCATATAAACTAAAATACAATGATAATATTCTTAAAATAGTAAGACAACAAACAAACAATCATATGTCAAGATTTTCACGATGGCCTTAAACCTGGGAGCTGTCATTGGGCCAAAGTTGAAAATATTTGAGTG
>JBBPBX010046152.1:7570-26704 GCA_038048925.1 Garcialebias charrua | reverse complement strand
TAGATATATTCTACCATGTAGTTGTTTACTATCTCTCTTTAGGATGTTGTAAATTTTATAATTACTTTTTCACTTTTTTGGTACTTTTTTGGTACCCTTATTACATGCTTTAGTATTTCTTGTTTGTTTGTTTGTTTGATTTTTTTTTTTAGCGAGTCAAATCGGTTCTTCTCAGCATTTCATATTAAGATTGTGTTATTTTGACAAATTGATAACAACTTGAACTTGCCAGTTATACATTTCGCAACATCTTGAAATAGTACATGAGATGGAACAAAACATTATTTGCAAGCTTTGACCAAAATAGCTTCAGTTCTGTTCCTTCCTTATAAAATGCTCTCAGATTAAAACTTTGGCTTGAAAATATGGCAAGCAATATGCATTTATTAAAGAAAGTTAGGCCTCTACCTTTGACCGGTTTACTTATCATTATAAACTTCATTGCATGTTAAAGTTGATGCATCATCTGCTGCACACTGCTGAATCTTCACCGCGTGGTACCTAAAAGGCACCAATTAGCATCGTGATGATGTTTCCATGTGCTTGTGGTCTGAACAGCTCCGTCAGTGTGTTATAAAAGGCAAAACCATAAACGTGGAATTAGACAGTACAGGCCCAACAGCTCGTGGGGGTCACAGACTCTCCCCTCCTGCGGCTTCCGGGAGCAACGGTGTGATATAAACAACGCCGACCAGCGAGCTGTTATTACTGAACATGCGGGTTTCAGAAAGGGCAGCTGATTATTTGTGCTAGCATGTGGAGTTCACCGGGCCGGCGGCCCCTGGCGCAGTGCTCCTCTGCTGCTCTGCTCCCTTTATTCTCAGGCTGCAGGAGATACTGTAGGTGTAGGAGAACTGGGAGAGAGGAACCAAGTGGGTGGAAGTGACTGAGCGTGTCTTTGTGTAAAACACATTCACACAAGGACACATACTGGAGGCAAACCATTACAGTGTCTGCTTGGTGGGTAACAAAAACATGACCGCTTTGTCACCAGCAGGTGGGGGCAGCAGCCAGTTCATAAGGCTGCAGCTACTCACCCAACAAAACAAGTATCAAGTCACAAAGTTGTTGCAACATACATGTATGAGGGTGGATAAAACTTGTTTTGTGACCAAAATCAAGACAGCATAGCAATGCAGCACAGTGTGAAATTAACAATGTTTTGTTAAGAAAACTTTTGTGATGGAAAAAGCATGAAAATCTCTTGTAAAACGGTGGTTTAGCATAGAAATATAAAAATAAATAAAAATGTACATCCTGTGGAAGCGTGAAACTAGAATGTTCTTTAATGCCTGTGAACAGCTGCACTAAATAAATTAATTTCACTTTTTATAGACAGAAAATCCACTTGATCATGTTTTCATTGTGTAGAACAGAGCAGAGTTCATCTTAATTCATTTTCCAGCAAGAAAATTCACATGGTTGCTATGACAATGTAATGATTAAAAAATAAACTGTGAAAGAAGTTTTCAAGTACAGCCCAAAATAAATGTAAAATAGACAATTAATACAAGGTTTAACAAAAGGCAAATGAAAAAGGTCAAGGTCAAGGTACCGTAGATATTTGTCAATACAGTATATATTTCTCTAAGGACTATATCATAAAGATTTACCACACCAGACTGTGAAGACACGTTTATCCTTAATACAGTATGTTGCACTTAAACAATAAATGTCATATTATAATATTATTATTATGTCATATATGTATATATGTTGATTTAGTTTTCTGATTTTTTTTTTAAATACTAAAAGATCCCTTTGTTATATTCTCATTATTTTACACTTTGCTATAGATCTAAAGTGTAATTATGGATGTTTTTAGATTCAATTAATGTCAGAAATTCAAGTTTGCCAACATTTCTTTATAATAATGTTTCTTTGAGTATTACCAATTTAGTAAAGATGTACTTAAAAAAACATTTAAACAGCTTTTGAAATGGTTTGGTTTACAAATGCATTTTATTTTGTGCAACAAAATATTTAAAACTTTTAAATAAATTTGGTCGTTTAAATTTTGCAACCCCAATTCCAAAAACAGGCGGGACGTTGAGTAAAAGCTCTGTTAAAACAAAATGCAATGATTTGCAAACTGCATAAACACATGTTTTATTTACAATTTTAAAAAAAATCAAATAAGAATGAGTATTTTAGCATTTGGATAATTTTTAAGTATATGGCAGCACATCTTTAAAGGGGACCTCAGATGCATTTTTTAAAATTTTATGTTATTTCTTTGTGCTATCTAGACCCTATTCCTTCAATTTAATGCACAAAATAATTCTTAGATAATCAATTATACCCTTTTTAATTCTGCAATTTTTAACTTTCGTTTTGAACGAACGGTTTCTGATAGAAGTTCTGAAGTCCACGCCCTTCAACGATCTGTTAACGCCCTCTGTAACAGCCAGTATCTGTAATGTGTTGTTGTTTTAAAATTAGCTCTTTTTTTATTACTCATTTGACTTACTGTTAGTGCTAGCTTAAGATAACTTACCGAAACCCGTCTGAGCGCGCCGCAATTTGCTGCTCCTTTTAGCATGAGACCTGCCGAATCCGAAGCTAATGTTAGCTTGTTCCTCTTCCGGTGTTCGCCAGCTCCGCTCGTTGCACGCGGAGATTTTGGGAGTTATCGCTGTTCCAGTCAAGACAACACAAAGTTCACCAAGTGTCTCCCGTAAATTAATCCGTAAGGAGAAGGTCCTCGCTGCTGCGAGGCTGCTGCGAGGCTGCTGCAAGGCTGCAACGAGGCTGTACAGTTGAAGCTCCGCTCCATCCGCCAGAAGCAGTGTCCCGTTGCCGCCGGTCCCTATGCCGGGAGTCCGCTCGTTTAATTTTTGCCGGCTGCGCGTTGGTAGCGATCGCAAATACACTAAAAATTGAACTAAAACATAAAAATAACAATTATACTTTATTTATAAAGCCATTTAAAAAACCACAGCTGCAACAAAGTGCTGTACACATGAAATTAAGAACATATAAACAAAAGATGAGATGAAATCATGAAAAACAACAGTCATGTGTTTAATACAGAAGTGGGTTGAGCCTAACCAGGGGTTGCTAGGTGAGGGGCTGGACTCAGGTTGGGGTGGGTTGTCCTCGCGCCTGTGACGTCACAAGCGCGATTGACTTCCAGTTTATTTCAAAAACGAACCGTTTTTATCACAGATAAATAAATCTACTTAAAGTAAATAAACCACTGGGTGCATTTTTTTGGCACAAGGACTGTTTTTTTATGAAGTAAATACCCAAAGTTGAGTAAAAAAAACATTAAAAAGTGAATTTTGCATCTGTGGTCCCCTTTAAAAAATTTTGACAGGGGCATGTTTAGGACTGCAAAGCATCCCATTGTCTTTTAACAAACAATTTTGCTTTTTTGAAATATAAATTCATAGAAATATATTTTTAGATTAGGCAAAATCATTGCATCAAGAATAAAATAAAAATATGTAAATATATTTCCAAGTATCCATCTGTTTTCTTCCTGCCCTTCAGCCTGTCCCTGCAGAATGTGAGGTTGTGGGCTCCCTCCCTCTGTCTTCCTTCTGTCCTCCCCTCTGCAGCCTGACACTCCCCCTGCTGCTGAGCTGCAGCAGAGCCATGGACAGTCAGAGGAGCAGGTGGACAGCTCTGGGCTGAGTTGTGTGAGCCCACCCGCATGCACTGGTGAGCACCCGTTGAGTAGGTGGGTCTGCTGGAAGGGAGTGGGAGAGGTGGGAAAGGGGCAGATGGAACACAGAAGGAAGTTCACCAGCGACGCTTTGAGTGTCAGAAAACTAGAGAGGGACGGTGAGGGAGGGGATCAGAACAAGCTGCAGGGAGAGTGAAAGGTAAAAAAGCTGAAGAAGCAAAGGATAATAATGCAAAGGAAGCGGAAAACAAAATTACCCGTATTTTCCGGAACTTCATGGCCTGCGACCTATAGTCAGGTGCGACCTATATATGGCTTTTTATAAAATAAGCTGATTTAATTATTAACAAAAATTAAACGAGACACACTCTTACAATAATGTCAGCTAACAAATATATTTTTTAGGTGTTTATCCTGCTAAAATTATTCATTTATTAAAGAAAAGTTCAGCTCAGACACATATTTGCTATAATTTTTATCAAACAATTAATTGTTTTTAAGTGTTAATCTTCTTAAAAGCCTTGCTGTGCGCTCCTGTGGAAGAGACATTTGCAGCAGAGCTAAACACGGTCCACATTTTGACGTAGGTGTGACCTATATTCAGGTGCGACCTATATATGGATTTTTCCAATTCTTTGGCAATAATTGGACAATGCGACCTATAGTCCGAAAAATACGGTAGGTGCGAGAAAGTGACAAATGAGGATGCAGAGGGAAACAGAAGGGGAGAAATGTCAGGTAGCAGAGGGAAAGGTGAGAGGGATGTGACAAGCAGCAGGGGCTGAAGGGAGGGTGACAGGTAGGGATGGAGGGTTCGGGGAGGGAGAGTGATAGCAGTTGGAAGAAGGAGGGATGGAAGGAAGAAGCTCTGACCTTCAAAATAGTTTGTTGGTTTGCTGTGAGAAAAAAAGCAGCTGGAATGATCTCACCTCACGCTCATGTCACATATTAATTGAAAATCTGTAAAAGTACCTGAGAGCATAATTTCCAATAAAAGCACAGCTTCCAATTGACCTTTCGCAGAAGCCCCGCCCCCTTAGTTACTGTTGCTACGCCCGTCAAGCTTTCTGTAGCCGGTGAGTGTTAGCGTGTCATGACGGGGATAGCTTGTATACCAGTGCGTGTTAGTGACTCATTTTGGAGCAATACCAGCGCAATATAATTATGTATAATTACACTCTATATAATATGTATAATTACACTCTGAAAGCAGGAGAAATATACATTGAGTGGTTTAGGAGATATGAATGACTTTAGATGGAAGTAAAACCGATGCTAATTTTAAGCTATCGCGACCGTTTTGCATGTCTTAAAAAATTAATAAAAAATCGAATTTCATCTCAAATGTGCTATACAGGCAATCGTTTAGTAAAAAAGCCATGTATAATTACACTCTGAAAGCAGGAAAAATATCCAATGAGTGGTTTAGGAGATATGAATGACTTTAGATGGAAGTAAAACCGATGCTAATTTTAAGCTATCGCGACCGTTTTGCATGTCAATAAGAGAGAGAACATGCTTGAATGAATATGTAAAAACTAACAGCACATTAGCATTTAAACCACCATCAGACAATCACTTCTGTGTTTTTCTCCAGCAGTCAAGCTAACTTCTGCTGGAGAAACTGCCCCGTTTGTGCCTTTAAAGGATGCAATTTCCCCATTTTAATATAAATGCATCATATCACAATTAAATAAATAATCTAATAATCTAATAATTTAAAGGCAAAAATAACTTGAGATTATCTGAACTGAAAAACAAAAATAAAAAGTGCTGAAACACGAATTCTTCCTTTAAACATTTATGCTTGTCTGCAACAATGTCAATTATAAAGTGGGCATTAAAGAGGAACTTACCGCACTGTGAAACGATAGCTCCGCCCCAAGACAAGATTTAAAAAATGCAAAGTGGGTGTGCCAAGAGACACCGCCCAGAGCCATATAAAGTGAGAGTTGCGACACTCCCATAGAGTTCCATTGTAAGAATGGAATGCGGAAGTCACGTGGGTCATGGAGGGGGCGATTTGTTCCATGGCTCTGGTTAAAGTCTGAAGCTGCCTGCAGTAGCGCTCCGTCGCCGCCAGAGGGCGCAGCTCCACATGGTTTCCATAGCCGTTGTTTGGAACAATTGACCGCCTGTCGGCGACATCAAAGAGTGTCGGAACTCTCTATATATATGGCTCTGACACGCCTAAAGGAAGGGGAGGTGGTGGGGGGTTAGAGCGAGGAGGTGTGGCCAGGACCAGAGACCGTGACACGCAGCTAGCATTAGCATAATTTATGTAACATGGAGAATGATCACAGCGACACAGCTAGTTATGTCAGTGAGGAGGACTTTGAGGTGGAGGACTTTTCACCCCCTCCCTCACCAGAAGCTGAGAGAGACTTGGAGCAAAGCTAATAATAAATATACTGCTAACCTGAAAATGATATTGATCAATACCGGTACTTACAATGCTAAAGCTAATGCTATGTTGCTATTGCTAATCCAACTCCCGATCTCTGCAGAGGAGTGGCTCTGCTTGAACAACTTTTATACTCACGCAGCAGAGGATGTGACGACAGAGTGTACAAGACACGTCAGAGTGAACAGTCGTTGACCAATAAGTAAATTAGGCTGCAGTACCACATTTCAACCCATAGGATATAGTGTAAATACGTTTTTAGACCAAATAATGCCGATTTGAACAAATACGCACAAAAACATGAAAATTAACACAGACATAGTGCTATACAACATTTTACACACATTCTTGTTTATCATATAAAAAAAGTAATTTTTTGGGTAAGTTCCTCTTTAAGTGAAAAATAACATTCATGACATGACATTTCTGATCATAACCTTACATTATGATGTATTATTATAAAAATGTGGGCATTAAAGAGGAACTTACCCCACAGCGAAACGATAGCTCATTATGTTAATGTTTTTGCTAATTGGTGGTTTATGTTTTAAACTTCAAGACAAAGCATAATGTTGAATTAAAAACGCTCTGTGCTCACATCATTTTGCAGGGAAATATTCAAATACTTGTAGGTCAAGTTTAAATAATCCTTAAAAACCTAGCTCAATCTGGAGGAAGGATCATTAAAAACATTTATTCATCATCAATCTGCCTGAGACATGCTGTAATCCACTTCAAGGTAGTGCACAGACTGCACTGGTCCATAGACAAGCTGTCCAAGATCAAAGCCGACCTGGACCCCGCATGCAATTGTAGCAAACAAACTCCAGCCTCACTCTTGCATACATTCTGGACCTGTCCCAAACTGCAGACATTTTAGCAATCTATTTTTGACATCTTCTCTGGAATATGTGGAAAAACTGTTCACCCATCATCACCGTTCACCTCGCTGTTTGGGGTGGTCCGTATGGACATGTCCCTCAGCAAATGTGAGATGATTGCCTTTGGCTCTCTTCTGGCCAGGAGACTAATACTGTGCAACTGGAAGGAACCACGCCCTCCGGCATGTGGACATTGGGTAAGGAAGGTGATGTATTATATCCATGTGGAAAAAATAAGAAACACCCTGGGGGTCTGCTAAAAGGTTTTGGGACATGTGGCAACCTTTATTGTTGTATGTTGAAAATATATCAGTACCTGTTCAATTTATTTATATATGTTTGACTGACCCGGGGTGGGGGAGTCTTTTCTTTCTTCTTTGTTCTATGTGTTTTCTTCTTTTTCTTTTGTTGTTGTTCAAAAATAAAAAAATTGAATAAAAAAACTTTGTTTAAAAAAAAAATTCCATAAAAACATCTCAGACTGGTGATGTCACGCCACACCACAGACAGACAGAAGACAGCGTCATTCATCCTGTAAACCTTGTAAACTAACATTTTTTTGTTTGATCATCTGTGACAGAGACTGATGGCATGTTTACTGTTAGATTTTAATTAAACTTGTCCTCTGCCAGATGCAATATGCTATTCTAGTTCCTCGTTTAAAAGTTGGCAGATGCAATAAGGTGTCAAATGGAGATACTGGAATAACAGGAGGAACATTTTTAACTTTTCAAAAATCTGTTATAAAACTCCAAGTTAAGCTTAAGAAAATATATGTTTATAGCAGAAATTTAAAGGTATTCAGGGCTTTGTCAGTTAAAGCCTTTTACAGACATCACACTGTGTCCATCCATCCATCCATTTTCTTCCGCTTATCCGGGGTCGGGTCGCGGGGGTAGCAGCCTAAGTAGGGAGGCCCAGACTTCCCTCTCCCCAGCCACTTGGAGCAGCTCCTCTGGGGGAATCCCAAGGCGTTCCCAGGCCAGCCGAGAAACATAGTCCCTCCCATCACACTGTGTATTAACTTAAAAATTGTATTTCAATTGCTGCCTTAAAGGTCCACTGACATCATCTTACAAATTTGCATGAAATGATAGAAGATATATATATTTTATCATTCCACTATGTTCGTTTTTGCAAACAAAATGATAAATTAATGAAAATTCCTTCCAAACTGAGTCTAAAATTAAAAACCGCTTTTCTCTCTGAAAATTCCGACTACAAGCGAATGCAACATTTGTGACGTAGGAAGGAGAACGTCTTTAGAATGCCCCAGAGCCATAGAGAGAGAGAGTTGCGACACTCTTTGAACTCGCCGACAGGCGGTCACGTGGTTCATGCAGCTCTCAATTGTTCCAATCAGCTCATTACTGTCAGTCAATTTGAGCCGCTACTGGCGCAACATGACACAAAAAAACAGACTTTTCTTACTTTGTCCAGCGTTTTTCAGTAATTATTGAGCAGTAACAAACTGACATTCCTTCTACCATTCTCCTCTTCATTTCTCATCCTGCAGCTCCACCTAGTGGCGTGAGCACTACACTATGTGTTTTTTCTTAAGCATTTTTAGACATTTTAAACGCTTCACAAGGGCAAAAGAAAATTGTATCTTCATCAACTTACCGGAGAAAACACGTCTGAAACATCAACAATGAACTACGTTTGATGCTAGCAGCGCTGCTGTTTGGAACAGTTTGGTGGAACGAATCGCCCCATAGATATCTTATGAATCGCCCCCTCCATGACCCACGTGACTTCCGCATTCCATTCTTACAATGGGAGTCTATGGAAGTGTCGGAACTCTCTCTCTCTATGGCTCTGGAATGCCCCATATAAATATTCATGGCGAACAAGAAATAAAACAACAAAATTATCAATCTAAGTTAAGATTTGAGCTATTTGTCTTTAGTTTTGGAAGCAGGAAGTTAGATGAGCAGAAACAGCAGGTTCTAATTTAGGTCTGCACCCGTATGTATTTGACTCTTACCTGTTCAGGAAACAGGGAGCTCAGTCCGAGGGGGGCAGCTTTATTTATTCCATTTTTGACGAAGGTCTTACATCTTTTGGGAAAGTGAAAAGGCTCACTTGTTCACTGATGATATTAGAACACCCAAATGCGACACACCGAACCGGCATTTTTTAAGTTTTACACAAAAAAAGGCGATCTGGCTGAGAATGAATATGCGTTAATGGCAGACGAAGACTGAAGGTCCTGCTTCCTACGTCACAAATGTTGCATTCGCTTGTAGTCGGAATTTTCAGAGAGAAAAGCTGTTTTTAATTTTAGACTCAGTTTGGAAGGAATTTTCATTATTTTATCATTTTGTTTGCAAAAACGAACATAGTTGAATGATAAAATATATATATCTTCTATTATTTCATGCAAATTTGTAAGCTGATGTCAGTGGACCTTTAAAACACAAGTGAACTCAACTTAAGAAGAAGCTTTTTTTTTTTCAACTTATAAATGTAAGTTGTAAAAGTTGTCCAATTGATGATTAGGCCTGACACAATAAATAATAAATCAATTAATCGCATGATAAATAAAAATTATCAAACTCATTTTAATTTATCAGCTTTATTGTTTCTTCGTGTCTCTCTCTTTCTACTGAAGACACTGGATGACAAAAGTCTCAACTCCGGTGCTTGTCACTGACCCTCCCTTTCTCTTTTCTCTTTCAAATCCATTTTAATGATCCAAAATCGTGTATTTGGATCGTTAAAAGCAGCTAAGCTGAGTAAGCTACGAGCTAAGCTTACAGGCCGACCTCGGGGCAAATAACCTCTGTCTTGTCGAAGTGCCAAAATTCATGGTTGAAACCCGTGCCTTCATGTAAAAAGTTGTTTTTTGCAGCAAATAGAAGCTGAGAACTTGTTTACTGATTTTTTTTAATTAAAAGCTTTGTGTGAAAAATGCTATGCTAAAGAGCTCAAACGAGCATCTGCCATTTTGAGAACTGAAAAACAGGAATGAGAGACAGCCCATGTCATGTCAAGGGGCCTCCCTCCCATTTTTCTTAAAGGGGACCACAGATGCAAAATTCACTTTTTAATGTTTTTTTACTCTACTTGGGTATTTACTTCTTTAAAAAAAACAGTCCTAGGGCCAAAGAAATGCACCCAGTGGTATATTTACTCTAAGTAGATTTATTTTTCAGGGATATAAATGTCTCGTTTTCAAATCCTGCGGCTTGTGACGTCACAAGCCGCAGCCACAACCCACCCCAAACCTGAGTCCAGCCCCTCACCTAGCAACCCCTGGTTAGGCTCAACCCACTTCAGTATAAAAGACGTGACGGTTGTTTTTCCTGATTTCATCTCATCTTTTGTTTAAATGTTCTTAATTTCATGTGTACAGCACTTTGTTGCAGCTGTGGTTGTTTTAAATGGCTTTATAAATAAAGTATAATTGTTATTTTTACGTTTTAGTTCAATTTTTAGCGTATTAGCGATCGCTCCCAACGAGCAGCCGGCAGACGTAAAACGAGCAGATCACCGCTGCCTGACCATGCAACGAGCGGAGCAAAGCGGGCGGGGATTGGACATGCCGGCGAAGGGACCATCTGCCGCCGGGAGCTGCTGGCTTTTGAGGACCGTGCTCCGATCAGAGGTTGCCTGATACAGATAAATTATCTGGAAACACTCTGTGAACTTTGTGTATGTGTCTGCGATCGCTCCCAAAGTGTCGCATGCAACGAGCGGAGCTAAGCGGGCGGAGGAGGAACGAGCTAACATTAGCCTCGGATTCGAGTGGGCTAATGCTAACAGGTGCAGCAAATGGCGGCGTGCGCATACGGCTTTTGGTAAGTTATCTTAAGCTAGCACTAGCCATTTCTAAAGTGCAAGAAATGCTAACGTAAACCCTTTGGAGGGCGGAGTTAATGTAAACAGATTTTTGAAGGGTGTGGCCTTCAGAGCTCATTATCATAAACAGCCTGTTCAGAACGGAAATGAGAAAAGGCAGAACTAAAAAGGGGATATTTTATTATCTAAGAATTATTTTGTGTATTAAATTGAATGAACATGGTCTGGATAGCCCACAGACATACCATAAAAATTTATGAAACCAATTTGGTCTCCTTTAAAGAGACACGCTGCTCACTCCTTCACATTCCATCCTTCGGTTCAAACAGTATTATACTGCCATCCAGTGGTCAAAAAGGTACTACACACAAAAATTAACCAACATTTCTTCTTAAATTTGACAATAATGACTAATTATTGTCAAATTTCAAACAATATTATCGTTTATCACAATAACTTTTGAGACAATCGCGCAGCAAATTATGTTATCGTGACAGGCCTATTGATGATAATTTATTGTTTCTCTTTGACGTTGGACGCTGTCACCGTCAGGGTGGAGGTGTAGGCGAACTCCAGGATGGCAGTGAGGGACTCCGGAGCCACAAAGTCAATTTCATACATGGCAGTGGAGGCGTGATGGGGGTCCCCACTGTCTGTGGTGGCCACCGTGAAGATCTTTTTAGGGGCTGCAGCCCAAAAATCAGTGTAACCTTCTGCATGCTTTTGAGTCCAGGAATATCTAGGAAAAAATTACTTGATCACTATTATTTCCACCATTAAATAAAGTAATACATCTGCTGTAACAGTAAATAGACATTTTCTTTTAAAGTCCAATAAAGGCTAAATAATAGCACTTTCTGCTGAAAATATCATCACACCATGTTTGCTGCTGCAAAAAAAATTAGGCATTCCTAGCGAATGAAAAATAAATCAAGTCTACTTTGTGTCTTTACAGTTTAGTTGCTATCTATTTAAACATGGAGGATTGCCATGACCTTCTGAGACACAGAGAAGTTTGCAGCTTCTCTGTCTGCCTCATATTTCCTTTTCAACCTGTGAAGCCAGGCACTCACATGAGCATGTTCGCACACGCCCTCTATTGAAAAGACTGCATTCTTGAGTGAAAAAGACTACCACAGAAAACTAGGCTTACAATTTGATTCCAAATTGGTTTTCTTTATCAGAGAGATTTATGAGCTGTTTAAGTGGCTGCACCTTAGGTTTCACTTTCCATCATGGCTGCACTTGAGCACAGTAATTTCCTACATACGGTGTACTCCTAGACACATGGGAGGACATCCTTTACTGGTTGGGCTGTGAGCAAGTTAAGTACTAAAGTACTAGCTCTAATTACTTTTATGTTGCTAGGAGGATTACTGTATTCACTAACAGGTGTTCATGACAGCCCCGTGGTTAACACTGACAGAGTATCAGTCAATGCCACAAGAACTTTTATCATGGTGGCAACTGTTTTACTGGTATTTTACTGGTGGGTTAAGCAATGTTTTCAGCAACACCAATCACATAAGTGAGACCAGTGGTAGCTTTATATACAAACAGAAACAATGAGAGGATATTTGACTCCTGCTGTGATAATTTTATGCCTAAACAGCTCCAGATTATGCCTTTAAATGTTTTAAATATTTGGCAATATTAAAGGTAGGGAATCTTTGCAGTGGCAAAAGTTGTAATTTCTTTTTTAGCACAGGTGTAGCATGAGTTTCCAGCAGGGGTGCAAAATGTATTGTTGCAAGAAACGTTTTATTTTTAGACCTACATTTAGGCATTCAGGATTCTGTTTATGACCACAAAGTACATTAAACAAAATTTAACTAAGTGCAGTTTATTATTAACTTCATGTTTTCAGGTTCAACGAAGACTCACAATTCGCTGCTTTTTGTCAAACAAATGTATTGCCACTAATGGGAAGTCTTGAAACAGTTTCTCCTGGGAGAGTTACATACGGTGGCCCTGAGGGGAACAATATTTGAAATAAATAAATAAATAAATAAATAAATAAATAAATAAATAAAAAATAATAAAAAATACAAAAAACAAACAGAATTACATTAAGCCAAACTGGAGGTGACAGGTATTTTAGTAACAGGGTGGACAGTTGACTCAGGGACTCAATTTATTTTTGATATCTTGAGCATAAAATATTTTGAGATCATAAAAAGTAATTGGATAAGAACTATTATAAATATTACTATTAAAAATTATTTTAAAATTTACATTTTTTTAATTACTTAGAATTGTAATTTAATTTCAAGAAGCATGAAAGGGAACATGCATGGCAGTAAACCCAAGTTTTATTTAAATTTAGATTTAATTATTTCAAAATAAATTCATCTTGTGTACATGTGGTTGTGTTTAATGGTAGAGTTGAGTCAAATATATAAGATGAGATTAATAAAATTAATATTAGCCCACCTTTGAACAAAATTCATTCATTCATTCAACCTTTATTTATACAGGCTAGCCTCGTTGAGTCACGGGGACTCATTTACAAGAGGGACCTGTCTCACTCACACCAAACAACCATCCACTCTCACACTCACACCTAGGGTCAATTTAATTGGCATAGGAACTCAACAGGCACTGAATGAAAGACCCTACTGTATATTGTTCTGTTTTATGTTAATGAAGTAAAAATAAATAAATGAATAAAAACACGACTTTTTTTATTTACTATTTACTATTGCTTAATGTAATGCTGTTTTTTTGTTTGTTTTTTTTTCAAATGTTCATTTACAACTCAGGGCCACCGTAGTTCCAGGATTATTAGTTGGTTAAACCAATTAGAAATTCAAAAAGTGTGTGTGCAAATTTTAAAGAAGCTTTAAAGTTCTGTGGAAAGGTCCTTTACTTTCAGCATTGTGCAAAATGTGCAAAAACATATTAACAAGGCTTCAAATAAGGTGGTGATAGGGGTGGCAAGATATTTTCCAAGGGGCAGCTGCCACTCTGTGCCACCCCCTAGCGCTCCCTCTGAAAAAGAAAAAGAACATAATTACCTGTAGATTTTTTTTGATGGGGGGGGGACTTTAAGGCAAGTTAACTTTTATCTTCTCATCTTCAGAAAACAGAGCTTGTTTTATAGAGATAACAGGTGTTATACATTATTTATTTCAACTTAGAAAAGCTAGATTAGTTTGATAGCTAAAATAATTTCTAAATCACACAAAAATTAAACGGACAGTGCTTTATCAGAAATCAGAGCCGTCGAAGTAACTGATCCAAGCTATAAATGTCACATTAAGGAACATTTATCACTGATCAACATGTTATTAGATCATCTCTAATGGTCATGACAGTAATTTTTAACTATAAAACTTGGTCCAACACGAACCACCCATTTTCAAACTACATTAAAAACAAAGCTTTTAAATTCATTCACTGTTTCAAAAATAACTGAGTAAATTAAGTACAAAAATGTAAATGAGCACCATAGCAACTCAGCTTCAGCATCTCGTGACATCAGTGCGCAGGAGAAGCAGCGCTTGGTCTATAACTAATTGTTTTAATCTCACTAAGTTGCTCTTGCGCATTTAATATTTCTACATCTGCAGCAAACTTCATTTCTTGCTTTCTTGTTGCTAAGTCACACTTTTTTTTGCTTTGCTGTACAGTCTAAAAAACAGCTAACAATTTAAAAATAGCCACAAAACAAATCATGTTCTGTTCTTGAAAAAAACTGAGAGCGGTTAAACAAAATAACGACCACGGCGAACACATATAAACACGCACAACGACACAAGGACTTTTAATTAGGAAAATAAAATAAAATGAAAAAGGTTCAGCGAAGACGTCTCGGTCTTGTGTGGGATGTAGTTTTAGTGGGCATGAACACATTATAACCAGACACCCTCCCTCCATTTTTTCCCCGTTTTTCGGACAAGAAGACACAAATACACACACAGATGTGTTTAATAGCTTTACAGCCCTTCTCTAGCCAGAAGGCATCTTTGAACTATCAGTGCATTGCTGTGCAGTTCACACAAGGTCATGAAGTAGGCTGACATGTTCGACCAGTAGTTGGATTTTACACACGTGAATACACACAAAGCAAAAAGGGGTGAATGCAAAAGCAATATAGTGTCATAACACTGGGCAACACCCATGGGAAAACAAGTTAGTTCAGTTAAAAAGTTACAGTGTAGCAGGCCTCATGCACCTCAGCAGAAACTGAGAGTCATTTATAAAAACCTGCTTTTTAGTTTAAATCAGTTCAAAGGGATATTTTTAAAATGCAGGTTTGAAATCAGTAAATAGTTCATTCTGAAGAGCTAAAGTGCTAACAGGGTTGTTTAGGTTTGTGTGGTAGTCACTGTGAGGAGAGTTTGGGCGTTGTATTGAAGAGATGGCTAAAGCACTGATACGACGGCCGTCGTTCGGCTTGCCAAGCCGCTCTGACCCCAAAAGAAAAAGTAGTTGAAAATAGCTCGGCTCGGCTCTAGAGGAGGAACAGGTGTTCTCATCTTCAGCGGCTCGAAGGATGCACCCGACTGACGCTAGGAGACAAAGTCAGACTGGGTCTCGGTGGCTAAAGGCTGGTTTATACTTCTTGTTGCACGTCTTTTACCCCCCGTTGAGTGAAAAAAGTTGCGCAACTTCCGTCTGCACTCCCGCTGCGATCCCCCGGTGACAGCCGTCCTATACATTGCCCCCAGTCAGCACTGCGAGACGCGGAGGATGCGGCTCGGAGCGTGTGATTGGTTCAAAGTTTGTGGGCGTTTTTTGTTTGGATGTCAATATATGGTGTATCACACCGCTACCCGCTACTCTTCCAGAAGCCAGTTTTTGTTTTTGCTTTGACATGGATAGTTTTGAAGCTAAACTCGCCTTGTGTAGATCTGGTCCTGTTCAGCGGGCGAACGTGCCAACGCTGTTCGCGTCGTCTTTCCATGTTCGCGGTCAATAACATAAGTATAAGGTCATTTTCTTCATCCTCGTCCTCCGACTCGTCATCCAACATGAGACGCATCTCTTTTGCCGCTTGTGCATATTTTTTGTTGTGAACTGTAGAAATCTTCCTCCATCCATCAACAGTCATATAAGCTATGCGCGTGATGTATGCAATGGGAGGGAAGAGGGAGGGATCACTATAATGCAGGGGTCACCAACCTTTTCGAAACTGAGAGCTACTTCGTGGGTACGGAGTCATACAAAGGGCACCAGTTTGATAAACTCTTCGGAAATAACAAAGCGTAAATTGAATTTTTTTATAATAAACATATTTTTAAGAACATATTTTTAAGATAGACATTTTAAAATATATATAAATACAAAAAAAGAATAACAACTGAATAAAATGGCATTTTAAATGCAGCTAAGTAGTGAGTTGTGCTATTTTTAGAACAGGTCCGAGGGCACCTCAAATCGTTCTTGGGGGCACCCGGGTGCCCGCGGGCACCATGTTGGTGACCCCTGCTATAATGTATCCCCCACGTCTTTTCCAAGTATAAACACTCAATGCGGTTGGTGACACACACGCAATTACGTCATCGCTGGTCCGCAGCCGCACATCTTGCATGAAGTATAAACAAAGCTTGAATAGCAGGACAGCAAACTTTTCCGCCAAGTCTAAGCAGGAGCTAATGACTCCGGCACGGCTAGATCTAGTGTTCGCCACTCCTGAAAAAGCCGGGCAGACATGTACGAGCGCTTCTTGAAAAAAAAAAACACCTGTTGGCAGCAATCCTGTCTCCAGCCCTCTAACAGAGAGGGAGAGGAAACAGGTTGGTTACTCAATCCTAGTGGAGTTAGCGAGCCGACGTCCAAGACCTGCCTAGCTCCAGAAGAATAAACGAGAGCCTCTGCGTGTTCTGCTCCACGTCAGACCGGCAGATTGTGCAGGTCGGAGCTGCGGATATATCCCATCCCCTAACATCTTCTTCTGGTCTTTTCTTATCTTGCGTCGCTGGCTGAAGAAAAGGGGGAGCAGATCTATGGACCTGATGCGATTACACGGTCTAGAGGGTGGGCGTGGACTAGAGTATTTTCAGTGTTGGCGCATTGCGTGCATGGTAAACCCACCAGTGGGAGCTCTTAAAGGGCAAAGCCCATACGAAATAGAGCCGTCAATAACAGCTCACTTTGTTTGAGACAGAGCTAATAAAGTGCTAACAGGATTGTTTAGATTTGTGTGGTTGACCTGTGGTAGTCACTGTTAGGGGAAAGCTACTGATGCGATCAAGAGCAGAACAGTTTACAGGTCATCAGTTTGTGGGTGAGAATGGTTTCAGTAAACCCCCACTTCCACTCTCACACACACCAAGGTGTGCTTTCTGGGTCTGGTGTGCTGCAGGAACAGGGTGTGGGTTTCTCCTAACCGTGGAAGGACACTGCAACGTGCACCCACGCTTTAACGTTCATGTTTTGGAGAGGAGGAGGCTCGTACACACCGACACGACGACAGGCTGATTGTTGTTCGTCGCCAATAACGGCTGGGCTCGATTCTTTGGACCGTCTGTGTCTGTGTGCTTGATCATGAGTCATGCTGGAACATGCCTGCGTTTTATATTGCAACTTTTCTAGTCAGTCACGTTCTGCGCGTTGGCAGCTTTAACGTCTTCACAATCATCAGGTTTAAATAAGTCCTAATGCAAAGTTTTTATAAAACATATTTAACAAATAAAGACTATTTCTGTGGAGTTATTTCCAGTACATTCCATTGACTGGGTCGTAAGCTTTTCCATCGAGGTCTTGGCTTTCTGTTAATCATTGACAATGAAACAATATTTGCATCCTTGAGAGCACTCAGGACTTGTAGTCATAAAGAGGTTTTTCATTACTGTGTAAACGTTTCATTTTTTATTTTTTCAGTCCGTGTGCTCAATGTTTTGTTAAATATTTGTTTTTGTCGCCTCATCATTAGCTTCTATATTTATCAGGTAACTTCACTGTACATTGGCAGATTAACGTGTGAGGATGTGAAACACTGAAACAAATCACGGTGCTTCAAGTCTGATTTATGAGTTCATTTTGAGCCATATTTCTCTTTTAGAAATTAACGTTTTGCACACAAGTCCTTCATCTGTGTCATGAACTTTTTGAAATGAAAAGGCCAAGAATGTTTTGAAGGAATGCACAACAAACTCGGAGTGTTTTTATGAAACATATATAAAAAAGGACAGTGTTATGGTTATTTTGGTGAAACCTTGTAATGGCTTGATGAGTAGAATAATATTTACTTATTCCCAAATTTAAAATAATGACAATAAAAGCACAAAATAAAGCCAGAGGCATGAGTTTTACAATAGTTTAGGTTAATTTAATAAATCAAAAAAACTAAACTCACATGGTTAAAACTGAAAAATGATCCATTTAAAATTTGCGACAACAGAAATAACGACATTAAAAGCCAAACACTGCGGTCTCTTCGACATCATTCACGTGTTGACAAAGACAAACATGATTCGAGAAGGACCATTTTTTTCATCATCGCATTTATTTGGCCAGTGTTGGCCACTTTTAGAGAATCGTCGATCAGCGCTACGTGTTCATACTTAAATAATGATCAAATAAAAGACGTGGAAGCAGCTGTCACAGCAGGCTTACTATACCTCACAATTTATTTATGTATGCAAGAATACGCTTTCTATTTATCTTAAGAGCACTGTTTCTTCTATAGTTTACAAAATATGTGTTTATTCTGATTAAACAATTCAAATATTTGTTAGATGAATAATAAATATTGGTTAAAAAAAGATGGTACCACTTTACAATAAGGCTCCCCTTAGATGGCTAATAAATAACATTATTAATTCCTCTACAAACACATTATAAATCATTAATAACTGCTTATTATGCATTAATTAAGGGTGACAGAAACACAAAACTGACCAGTTTCTTGCCAAATACTGAGCCAAATCTGTTCGCCTTCATTTCTTTAGCATATAACATTGTACATTATCACTGCATTACAACTATCTACTACAATACTTAAAACTATATCCTAAAAATAAATAGGTTTACAAATGCTTATTGTGCTTACAAGGTAGGGACTTAGTCTGAATAGTTTAATATAACAACTCTAGATGAAATATATAGGTGAACAGATTTGGCTCACTACTTGGCAAGAAACTGGTCAGTTTTGTTTCTCTGTCATCCTTAATTGATGCATAATAAACAATTATTAATGATTTATAAAGTGTTTATAGAGGAATTAATAACGCATCTACAAATGATTTATTAGCAATCTATAAGGGGAGCCTTATTGTTAAAACTGGACTCTGTATCATCAAAACGGGTTATACACTCAACTCACGGTCATGTGCTCATTCAATTTGCACTACTTCTCATATTTGCACTAATGTTTGTATTACATTACTGCCTATAGTCCTACTACTGTTTACATTTACACTACTGTTTACATTTATTACTACTGTTTACATTTACATTTACACTAC